>CAACVS010000056.1:104556-134965 GCA_900660405.1 Pseudo-nitzschia multistriata | reverse complement strand
TGCTGCTCACCGACGGGGTGTCCTTCGAGCGGTCGGTCGCCGAGTTCTACTTCACGCCGAGCGACACCACGGTGCAGTTCCGCATCGGGAGCTTCTCGTCCGGGGCTCCGAGCGGGAAAACCCTCCTGAGGGGATCCTCCCTCCGGAACATCGAGCGGGCCGAGATGATCCGAAAGGAGCTCCGCTACCTAAAGCTCCCCGTGCTGCGGAACCGGAAGCGGTCCCTGTTCTTTGTCGAGTCGGATCTGGATTCCTTCGGCCCGGGATCGGCGTCGCTGGGGCCACCGGCCGAGATGAAGGAGGGGGAAATCACCGGCCGATTGAGCGACGACGTCGATCCCAGGCTCAAGATCGATGCCGTCCAGCAATTTCCGTTTACTAGCAACCGATAGCAACCAGGGCAAAAAAAATCCCGCGAACCAAAAACCACTAGGTCTTGTTCTGTTTAAACAATATTCTACTGTATGTATCTCTCTATGTGTGACCCAGACGCCTCGTTGGTTCTCGTGCGTAGACGACCACGTCGTCCCCTGCCCTCTCGATTCATGGGACGAGTCTGGTCCATKTRCGAACGCGAATGCCCGCATCCATCGATCCCTCCGTCAGTCGATCCGTTCGCACAGCTGCGTGCACAGGACCGTCTTTTCGCAGCGGATCCTTGCGCCGCCCGGATCGCCGGGAAATCCTTCCCCGTCCTGGGTGTTCTCGTTGAGACACGCGATCGAGGACGGSGGGAGATCGACGAACGCTGGGTGCCGGCACGGCAGGACGACGGCGTTGTAGATCCTCAGCCGGCGGTGCGGCTCCAGCCCGACGCTGCGGGCCGTGGCGAGGGAAAAGTCCAACCACGCCAAAAAGGCCGCCTCCCCGGAAGCCTGGCGGCCCGGCCCGTGGCGGTGGACGCAGCCGAGAACGGTGACTTTTGCGTCCTCCGGAAGGTCCCCGTCGTCGTCRTCGTYGTTGTTGWTGWTGTTGTTGTTGTTGTCGCCAAAGCCGCCCAGCACCGTGGCGTCCGTCACCGTCCCGGCGTTCTTCCGGGGGTCCCGGGCCGGGAGGAAGGCGGGCCTCCCGACGGGGGGGTTGCGGAGCCGCGCGAGGTCGGCCTCCCGGGCGCGGCGGAGGGCCGCCAGGGCCCGGACCCATCCCCCGCTGCTGCGCCGGCGGCCGGGAGCGACCGGCGAGGCGTTCGAGGGATTCCCGGCACCGGCGGCAACAACCTTTCTTCCCTTCCCCGGGGCGTCCGAGTCGGAGTCGTCGCCGATGGCGTCCTCCGCGAGCACCCTGTTCTTGGTGCGAGCAAAGGACGGAGCAAAGCTGAAGGAGGACGGCTTGGTCGGTGTCTTGTCCGTCGAGCCGGAGCCGTGCGCCGCCGGGAGGTCCTCCGGTGTCCGCGATCTGGTCGGCGCGTCGGTGCCGCCTTTCGTGCTTCGGCGGTTCTTGGAGAGCCCGCGGAACGGGGCTCTCGTCCGTGTTGCCGCTGCCAGTGCCGATGCGGTAGCGAGCTGCTGCGTGCTTCCGGTGGCCTTGCCGCCACCGTTGTCACCGCGGTGGACGCTGCCTCGGTCTCGGTCTCGGTCTCGCGATCGAGCCCAATGGGTGGGCCTGGGATGGAAGGAGCGCAAACAAAACAAAGATATAAAACGTTAGGAGCGGGGCTGGTTCGCTGGATGGATTCGCTGGCCGAAGAGCCTACCAATACGTACCGAAGCCCGACAATGGATTTCGATTTCACGGTTTGCACATTTGTTTCCCTTTCTGCTCTAGATTCTCCCTGCGTTCGGTTTTGGTGTCGGTCCTGCTTTGTTCTCTCGTCGCGGCGGCGATTCCTTGGGAGAGGAACCCCGAGCCCCTCCCTGCGCATCGGATCGGACCGCTTTCTCTTTCGATTTAAGTTTGGATTTGGATTGGCCTTCTTTCCTGGAACGCTCTTTCGATGACCGTAGGTCTCCGAGCCGGAATGCCTTCCAATCCGTCCAGCGAGGGAAGAGCCCTTCGTCGCGATGGGGTTAAGGCTGTTGTCGAATTCATCGGGACCGTCCTTGTTGGTGATGTTGTTGTTTTTTTTGTTTTTGTTGTTGTTGTTATGATCTTCATAGTTGTTGTTTTCTTCTTCTTCGTCGTCGTCGTTGTAGTTGTTCGAAACGCAAAGATCAAACTCGGGCGGAGAACACAGAGGCTCTTCGAAATCGTCGCGCTGCGGATTCTGGCCGGCGCTCTCCCGCCAAGAATCGTCTGAGGAAAGGGGGACGCCCGTGGCCTCGGTTCCCGCTCGCACCCGCCGGTCGTTCCCGTTTCCCTTGCTGTTGTCGTTGTGGTGGTTGTTGTTGTTGCTGCTGCTTTTGTTGCTGCTGCTTTCGCTGCTCTCGTCGTCCCGCCGCAGCTCCTGCCGCCCCACAATGGACCGCAGGGACGCAAACCCGTCGTCGTCGTCGTCGTTGTCGTCTTCGCTGTTCCCGCCGTCGTGCCACCCGTGTTCCCGGGCGTCGCTGCCCCGGGAGCCGGCCAGCCTCCGGCCGCTGCTCTTTCGCTGCCGCTTGCGCGCCGCGAGGAGGGAGGCAGCCGCCGCCGCTTGCCCCTTTTCCGGGCTCTGGCGGTCGTGGATGCTGATTCGGGCGTGGTCCCCAAACAAAGGGGCCTCTCCGGGCTTCCCTGTGGTCCCCCCCGCGTCCGTCCCGAAGGGCACCGACCCCTGGGACAGGGCCCAGGACGGCCGCGGTTCCGAGGGCCTGGATTCCCGGTAGAAGACAACGGGGTCGTCGTCCCCGTCGTCTTCCTCCCGCTCCCTCTCGCCTCCGGAATCAACGCTCGCCTGCGAGGTGTATGGAGACATCTCGGAACGGTGGCACGGGACCGCTTGGTTTGGCCATGCTCGTTGGGTTGCCTTGCGCAATACCACTTTGTAGTTCGCTGTTGCTTTTGGTGCTGCTGCTGATGCAGTGTTGTATCCCAGGTAGTAGTTCGAAAAAAATGATGCCAACAATCTTCGATGGCACACCCCGTCGAGGAAAAACAATGTGAGAAGGTACAAGGTACAGTATCGCGTAGAACAAGTACCGGTACGTAATACGTACACGTCCACTGCTATTGACAAAATCGATCACCATCATTTTTTTAATCGAACGAATCGAAGTCAGTGCAGAACCGAGAAGTGGTGTGCCAGTAAACCTCTTCTTGCAGTTCGTACGAGCAATCTATCTRTGGTTGAGCGCCAATTTGCTCCCAAAGTAATACAAATATTAGTAGTGGCAGTTGTGACAATGTGGGCGAACGTGCATCAAAGGACGATATCCAGCCGCTGGCTACTACTAGCAGTACTACTACTATAAGAGTGCCGAGGAGTGGCTTCCTGCCATAGTTGGCGACAAAAAACTAGTACTCCACGATTCGTTTGGGTTCTGTTTGACTTTTGATAGTACTTATACAACACACTGTAATCACATAATCTAATCAACATATAGCGCGTGGTGGTGTCTTGCACAGACCACAAAGACGAGCAAAGCAATTTTCCAACCAGCAGGTCCGGGACGTTTCCGGCACGGACAATAGGTTTTGGTTTGCAGAGTCTCGTTTCGTTTCACGGATGTTCATCTCGGCTGTCTTCTCCTATCGAGCGTTGCCCAGAACCGACTCGTCTCGTCTCGTCTCGTTTCCTTTCCCTTCGTGTTTTCGTTTTCGTTTCGTTTCGTTTCGTTTCGTGAGCACCGGGATCGAATCAATCGAATAGATTCTATTCCGGTGGGGCAGCGGCTCTGTTGGTCGGCTCGCTTATGCGATCGTGGCCTCGTTGCTCTTSATCGTCGGCTTCTCCTCGTCCTTGTCGTCGCGGCCCTTCGTCGGTCTTCGGAATCGTCTCACGCCCCTCTTCTTGTTTCCGCTGCYGTTGGAACGACGCCGGTATTTTGTCGGCGGCAACAAGTCGGTGTGGCTCAGCGACTTGATCAGAAGATTCGTAATGGCGTGGTGGAGGTAGCAAGAATACACCGCCAGCGCGCCACAGATCAGCATGGACAATCCCAGGAGAAATTTTTGGCCGGTCGTGACCCTGCGCATCCCGAACACGCTACCGGCGTACAGGTTGCCATCTTCGTCGTATGTTCCGTATCGAATACCGTCCATGAAGGAACACTGTATCGCATTGGAGGACGAGGAAGTGTTCTGGACCAGCATCTCGTTGGACGTACCCGAAGTGCACCTCGCACTCTCTATGTCCAGTCGGTTGCACAGGTTCGAATTCGATTTCAAGTTCGGAGGGTAGTAGCTAATGGAACAATCTTGACACCCGGCATCTGCTCCAAACTCATCAAAGTACGTTTGGTTGATTCCGAGGTTAAAGTACTCAATGCTGACTTCGTTTCCGGCGTAGTGTGTGCAGAATTTATCRTGGAAGACTCCCATAGAGAGGGTATTGGAAGACGCATCACACCGGGGTCGGAGGAAGTAACCACCGTTCACCTGGGAGCAGTCGATGATGTCCAAGTAATTCTCTGCAGTCATGTAATTGTCATCATCGTTCTCGCATACGCTGTTTCCATAGTCGTCGTAACAGTATTGCTGGTAATCCGTGCAGTCCAGGTTTGACCAAAAGTCGTCGTCGTCGACATATTCCTCGTTGACAACAAGATTGCCGTTTTCGTCGTAGCTGTAGTAGTAGCGCATTGAGTCGCGTCGTCGGCCTTGCTTCCCGTTGAGGCAAGAGTCGCACCAGTTGCAAAGCTGCTCCTTCTTATCCATTTCGTGTCTGAGCATGATTCGAACGTAGTCTGTTAATTCTATCGCGTATTCAACAAAGTCGCTGYTGCAACCGTAGGCTCTGTTATCCGAACAATACATGGAATCACAAAGCCTCAACACAACAATATCGTTTATCACCATCGGGCTGTATTCTCCGGCCTCGATGGCATCTTGAGAAAAGCGTTGCACCGGCTGACACTTTGCGTATTTGAAAGAGTACCCGGTAAAGTCTACCATGTTGTATTCGTTGACATAATAATCGTCTTCGTTCTCATAGACTTGATCGTTGCCATCGTTTGCCAGTTTACGAGCGCCATCATCACCCCCTAGTTGGTATCCTTTGGCATTAACGTTTTTCTTATACTCTTCTAGTGGAATAGCTTTGGCACGAAGTTTGTCGTCCAGTCCTGGTTCCACAGACGATGGTTTTCTCAGTCCCATGACATCACGAGAAAAGGACCCTCCTTCGGATGGAATAAACAACCCTAGAGCGACGGTCAACGATAACGCGGAAATCTTCATGGTAATTCTCTTTTTCTGCAACTCCTCCTGTTGTGCTGCGGGGAGATTTTGTTGCTCACTTTTGCCGTCCGCAGTAGTATAGTACTAGCAGTGTGACTTTTCCTGCGAGACGGTACCGTAGATGGATGCGTTCGGGTGATTTGTGGCGATGATGTTCTTTTTCTTCAAAAAATGATCGATTTTAGCGAAGAGCCGTTTGTGAAAAAATCCGAGAATTTCTCTGCTCAATGACATTTTGTGTACGACGAGAACGTGCGGGGTGCACGTATTCGTACCGTAAAACACTGCTTTTAGCGAGGCTACATAATGCTGTTACTGGTAGGTCACGAGCTCGGTGATTCACGAATGAGATCAATCCATCGTAGTCCGTCCTTCATACGTGCGTAGTTGATGTTGGTCATAATAATTAATGTCCAATCGAGTTCTCATACAAGAGAACGAAGTCCGTTTTTGGAACAARAAGCAAGGGAGAACATCGTGCAGTACTGTGCTTCTGTAATTCCTACGAAGTGCAATCTTTTCGTTCGGTGCTTTCAAATTTGTCCGGAATGYTTCCATCCATCAAGATCTCGGTACYATAATCTCGTCGGAAGAACCCAACATTCGTCCATTTCATGTTATACAATGGAGTCTCTCCTCGACCAAGCCGATGCATTGATCCTGATCGCCGGTGAGGAGGGCCCAGAACGCCCAAACTTTGAGATACCCGAAGAGCTGGCGCACCACACAGTTCCTAATGGCGACTGGCTCGAAGTACGCGAGAATCCCAGCAAGGGCAAAGGGTGGTTTACCAAGAGAGACATTCCAGCTGGATCCGTTGTGTTGGTGGCGAAAGCCATTGCTTGTGCACTTGATTTGGAGTATATAGAAGGAGATAGTGCCGATGGCAACATTGATGACGACGAGGATGACGACAATCAGCAAATGGAACAAGAAGAAGAGGATCAGGGTAGCACTGTAAACGAGCTATTGGTTCTCGATTTACTACAACACATTTTGGACAATCCTTCGATTTGGTCGCAGCAACTAACGAACCTCTATCCACGGGAAACAGTGGACATCGAAGMATCTCCGGTCTGGATATCGAAAGACGACGACGTCTTTTCGCAATTCGAAGCGATGATCRAAAAAATCGAGACGGTTCCGGGGCTGGCGGGAAAATCCAAAGAAATCTCAAAGCGGCTTCCCCTGATTGTCCGATACAATGTCCTATCGATCGAAACCTGTCCCGAACTGCTTAGCCATCCGGGACTACACGGTCACCACTCGTTGTCGGGTGTGGGACTCTATTATTTGCCATCTTTCTTCAACCATGATTCCAGACCAAATATAGCCCGATACGCTGTAGGAGACATTATGTGGTTTGTGGCCAACCAGGATATTGGCGCTGGACAGGAGCTTTGCATAAGCTATCTAGAACAGGATGTACTCTGCGAGAAYACGTATCGACGAAATTGTATGCTAACGCTAGATTTTAAGGTACGGTATGATGTGGCGCGACTATATGCAATGCTAATTCGAAAAACTCTCTACGTATGCCTGTTACAACGACTAACTTGCCTACATTTTGTGCTCCTGTTTTCACTTTTAGGAAGAGGAGGATGCTTATCGGGCGACTATCGATGAMGAATCGCCCTGTTATCCTGTCGTAGACGTTGAGGTGCAAAATGAGCTGATGTCCATGAACCCTTTCGAGCGACTCGAAGCAATCGATCAGTTGATGCAACAGGCGGCCGGTGAAGCCTTGCCGGAAGGCGAAGACATTGAAGGAGAAGACGGCGACGACCGAATGGAAGCAAATGGGAGTGCATGGTTTGAGTGCGATGTACAAAACTTGAGAATTTTGAAAGCCATCACGTTGGAGGGCTGTGACAAATCCGAAATGGCTCTGCAACTTTGGGAAGAATGCATTGGATTCACGGAGTCCAAGATGCCTCCCAACGATGAGAATTCGATTGTGATGAGGGTGCAAGCAGCCCTTTGCTGTTTGAATTTGAACGAAGAAGCCCGTGCTGCACAACACGCAGCGATTGCTCTACAAAAACACAACTTGATGTTTGGAGGTGGAGTGAGACGGTTCCGTAGGCGTTACCGTCAAGAGTTTCGATTGAATCTTAGACCAAAATCCAGTGGCGGAGAAAACGACAAATCATTTGAAGAAATGTTATGGCCGTACGAATGAGCTAATACTCGTCCGTGAAATTTGCAGGAAGATACCATGCTAACACGGTGGTTATGTTCTCGCGAAATAAGGGAAGAATTGGCTGTAGCATGCCACCATTCACGATATCATGCAGAGAACTAGTACGCTCGATTTTCCATGAGGTTTGTGCGACTGCATCGCCATATAACAACTGTGTAGAYATTATAAGTATGGTATCAATTGTTGTTGATTACTTCTACGTACATCACATGCTTATCAGAGTGAAAGGTTCGAAGATCATCTTCGAGTATCGGTTTTGTTGTTATTCCTAGTAGTATTTTTTATTTCAATAATTTCCATAACTTACGGTACGGGCACGCAATTCGTACGTTCCTACCTTACAGTAGTGTGTACGAAGTCATAAAATCTGATCGAAGGAGGCATGGGGCGGGCAGACTTCAAAAACATTCCCCCGAATTGAATTCCGGAACCATTCCAGTACAGGTACGAGTACCCCAGTACGGTACTCGTAGTACTTCTTCGAACCAACTGCCCTTTCGAGAGACGACAAACGAGAAACAAGGAGAATACTTTTTGTGATCTGATTCACCATCGAATGAAGTCCTTCTCAACGAAACTACTCGTAATCTCCCTGCGCTGAACAARCACCTCTTTATAGTTGCCGTGTAGATAGTAATCTGAGAACAATCACGGTCTATTCTGTTTTCGAGAATCATTTAAGCGGAGGCTGCCATATCAAATCATGATGTTCCGACGAGCTGTTGCCACAGTACCTCTTGAAGGGTTTTCTACGCGAAGACTTCTCTCTTCTCCGGCTCCTTCCGTCAAAGTAACGAAGTCGACACCAAAAAGTTTCTCACGATTGGAAGCCCTTCGAGAAAAACTATCCGCCGAAGATGCTACTATCGACGATTTTTCCGGGGAAAAATCGGTTGTAGTTCGGAGGAAGGCCGCCCCCCGCAGCGCAAAAAYACTACCCAAGCCGAAGTGGTTAAAAGTTCAGCCAGCGGATTCCGATAATTATCGCAGGCTTCGACAAACAGTTCGCGACTCTGGACTTGCGACGGTCTGGTAAGTCTGGAATGCTTCGATTCGAGTTTTGGTTTGGTTTGTGTTATGCACTGCTATTAGAAACTACTCGTTATTCTTCAACTATCATCGTAMCAATCATCGTAACTCATCTAGTTTGGATGTCACGTGATTCGAAGCGAGGAAGCTCGATGTCCCAACATTGGTGAGTGCTGGGGTGGTGGTGAGGACCAAACGGCGACTGCGACAATTATGATAATGGGAGATACTTGTACCAGAGGCTGTCGGTTTTGTTCCGTCAAAACTTCCAGAAAGCCACCCCCGTTGGATCCCGAAGAACCCGAAAAGGTATCCRATGCTATATCAAAATGGGGATTAGATTACGTTGTTTTGACAAGTGTCGATCGAGATGATTTGGTGGACCAAGGTTCGAACCATTTYCGAGAAGTTATCCAAAAACTGAAACAAAAGAAACCGGATCTGTTGGTAGAGGCGTTGACACCCGACTTTCAGGGCAACCAAGAATTCATTCATGCCCTAGCAACATCGGGATTGGATGTTTACGCTCACAACATAGAAACTGTGAGACGACTAACGCCAAAGGTMCGAGACCGTCGAGCAACGTACGACCAGACTCTTGATGTACTAAGATACGCCAAGTCCGTTGGCAACTGTTTGACAAAGACATCGATAATGCTCGGTTTCGGAGAAAGCGACGAAGACATTATGGAGACATTGCAGGATCTACGCGCAGCTGATGTCGATGTTGTAACTTTCGGACAGTACTTACAGCCGACAAGGAGACACCTTCCGGTTAAAAAGTACGTAACGCCAGAAGCATTCGAAGAGTGGCAAGTCAAGGCCGAAGCACTTGGATTCAAATATGTTGCTAGTGGACCGTTGGTCCGAAGTTCCTACAAAGCTGGTAAGCAATGTTTGSAGTCATGGTTTTAGAAATAAGATATTTTGGAAAGGATTCCCATGRCATGGTTTACATGGAGAAAGGGGTTGTTTCACACAAACTCATTGATTTCTCTTCGTGATTTTAATATTATTTTTTCTTAATAGGTGAATACTTCCTGAAAAACTTACTGAAACAAAAAGAACAACAGAAGACGGCATGATCTACTCGGGGCGRTTTCCTGGAAGTCGCACACAATCTTCCGATACAAAGTAAGACGCTCGATATGAAATTAAATAAAGTTTTGTAGACTAATCATAGATCATACGCATGGCCTATTTTTAAAAAATGATTTTGATGGTGGCCTAGAAAATAGCTTCATTGATATCTAGCAAGYATCGCTATCTTTTCCTCCAAATCCCGATACACTCAAGAGTTAYAGTTCATCACCGTGTTCGGCCTTATTACTACTTGTTCCACCCAACAGCTCTCGAAGATTTTTCTTTTGATCGGGCGATAATTCGTCTGGGAAGTCTACCTCAAAAGTGATGAATAAATCACCATAACCCCTACCACTTCGTCGAGGCATACCCTTCCCAGGAATTCGCATAACTTCGTCGCACTGAACAATATCGTCGATTTTGAAGGAAAATGGTGCTCCGTCCAATTTATTCAAAGTCATTGAGAAACCAGTCTAYGTAGGAAGAAAAATATCGTGAGCGAAGAGAAAGCGAGTATCGAGACAAATAGCACAGATCKTTAACATTTCTGAAGGATAGAGCGAAAAAATACTTACTAGTGCATCTACAAGGGGAATCGTCTTCGTCATGTACAAATTGTCACCTTCACGATGATAGACCGGGTGATCCGATTGCTCCGTWACGATAAATCTCAAATCTCCAGCTTTGAACCCTGGCTTTTCGTCAGCAGTTTCTTCAAACGTAATCGCTTCTCCTGGCCGTATTCCCTTCGTAACATCGACCGTCAATTCAATCTTTTCGGCTTCAGTCTGGCTCTGACATTCGGAACAATTCCTYTGCCATTTCTTTCCCCGGGCGACACATTGGTCGTCATATTGCTGAACTTGTTGTACAAATCCAGGTGCAACCTGTACTCTCTGTACCTTTATCCCTGGACCAACACACTCATGAGCGGTTTTCATACACATTTCCCACTTGAAACACAAAACTTGTCGGATGTAAGACACATAGAAGGTAGCTCCACTATAAATCTCTTCCAATGTCAGTTCTAGTGGAATATCCACATTTGGCGTTCTTTGCTCTTGGTCACGTCGCTGGTGCCCCCTATTGAAGAATTGGTCGAAGGGATCATATCCTCCTCCGCCGCCGCCTTGTTTCTCGTGCTGTTTCAAACCCTCTTCGCCGTATCGATCATAAATCTGTCGCTTCTCCTCATCAATCAAGGCCTCATAGGCTTGGTTAATCGCCGCAAACTTATCAGAAGCACCCTCTTCCTTGTTCTTGTCAGGATGGAATTCCAATGATTTCTTACGATACGCCTTTTTGATCTCCTTGTTGGTTGCTCTGCGTGAAACACCTAGCAACTTGTAGAAGTCCTCAGCGTTCACGAGAGAAAGCAAGAAGCAGAGWTGGAGAACAGAACTCCAAGTGATATTAGCCATTGTTCTGAAGGATTTTCTTGTTGCTGCAGTTGTTTCTGGTCCTGTTGCTGCTGTTGGAAAAATTTGGATGGTAAAAGGTAAATGACGATGATAATGGCAATGACCCACTACATAGTGCAGCCCCCWTCCGTGTGACGGTACGWKGTTGCAAAAAAACAAAAACCCAAAAACCCAAACTTCGAAGAGCGCGAAAAAAAAATCGATGGGAAAATTCGTATCGATCGAGAAGAGAAAATCGAAACGTGTTAAAAAAGTCTGAGATTCAGAGGCAGTGACTCGTCTGTCCTTGGTAAGTCACAAAACGAATTKGGTTTCAATGGGGTAAAYAATCCCCCAAAGTAAARGAGTCATAATCTTTGAAGAATGAACACGATTCAATTCAATAATGCACGTTTGGAACCTCCACGTGTTTTTGTTTCAAAGTTCAGAAACTTGAAGATTTACACTGAAAAACTTCGTCGTGGAATGGAATCTATTATTGCAAACTTCAGAATTTGACTTCAGCACCCATACAATTCGAGTTGACCATAACTTGACACGAACACAGTCTTAAAATCACATCAAGCAAATCAATAATCAATCATGCTTTTCCGTTCCCTTTTCTCTCTCTTTTTGGCTCTTTCKAGCCTCTTCGCGATTACTGCTGCGAAAAAGCAGGATGAAGATGTCACGGCCCAAGCGCTCCGTGACATGCAGGCCGGTATGGCCGGCTTGAAAGAGGCCGCATCGAATCCCGCCATGTTGGCGCAACTGATGCGTGATCTCCAGGTGAGTGCGAAATTTTCGGTACTTGGTGTTTGGGAAGTGACTGTGATGTCTTGAGGGTTCCTACCGMMGTAMRAATYGGCTAGTTTTTGCCACTCACAACGTTGTTTTTAACGTTTTTCTWCTCATGATCGATGSTCGTTCATTGCAAATCATGCGGTKTACAATCGYCGTGAAAACAGGATCCTGATTTAATGGCGGAGGCACAAAAAATGATGCAGAACCCAGCATTCCAAAAGCAAATGAAAGAAATGAGCAACGACAAAGCATTCAAAGAAAGCGTTCAGAAGTCGATTGAAATGATGAAGAACCCAGCCGCAGCAGCTGAAATGGAAGCAAAGATGGAGCACATGTTGAAGCTTGGAGACGAACAATTGAAGAACAAGGCAGGAAACATGATGGAGGAAGCTATGAAGGCCATGAATAACCCTGAAGTAATGGCAGAAGTCGCGAAAATGGTCCAAGATCCTAACTTCCAAAATCAGTTGCAACAAATGGCAAAGGATCCCCAATTTAAGAGCTAYATTGATGCCATGAAGGATATGGCCAACAACCCGGAGAAGAAGAGACAGATGGAAGCACTTGCAARCAAAATGCGAGCCGAACTGTAAAGAGAAAGAGCCCAGGGTTTTGTCATTGGGTTTTGGCTGTCGAGCATCTGTTTGCGCCGTCCTTCCTGCTATAGATACAACTTGCGGGGGTCRAACACGTGAAACGACCATCTATTCTGTCTGTATATTTTAAATCTAGACTTCAGCGTCAAGTGAACTGAAAACTTTCTTTAGGTGCCTGGAAGTMATTATTCTCTACCTTCAATTGTAATACGAAGCTTTTGTCACCATTCAGGTAGTACCTACCAGTTCGTCAGACAAGAATCTTTTTTAGGTCTTAACGGCAGGAACGAGCCGGTTGATTTTCAACGAAGACATCATACAGCGCTTCATTCAGTAGCACGGTACCGTGTCAAAGACTAGCTAGAGTTGAACGGTAGGATAGATAGGTTACTGTACTACTGGTACAAGTACTTATTGTTTGTTTTAGATTCCTACGAGCATCTGGCGCGGCTGCTGATTTTCAAGAAGTCACGCGCGATATGCGATGTCATCATATCCTTATCACCAATGATCACCGTTCGATCGGAAAAACGAAAATATTGAAAAAARTGAAAAGAAAATAATTYGTGGAAATTCTGAATTTTTTACCAAACAGTRCTTTATAGGCACAACCATGGCATGTTGTCATCGTGGGGCACAACATCGCACAGCACTGCGGTCTAACAAAGGGAAGAAGTGTTGATTTTAACGTCAATAGGGAGATAGGATCACCTTGTAATCTGAGTCCCGAGTACGAGGCGTATGGACTAGTAGCATTGAAGCATGGGAAAAAAGAGTGCATCGACAGCTTCAAAATTTGTGCTTCAAAGTCTTGCAGAATGTTCGAGAACCAAGAAAGAGCTCAAGAGGGTGGTGAAGGCAATATCGCCTTCCTTGAAGAAGAAACATACCAAGCGCGCATTGAAAAATCTTCTGGCTGATGGAAAAATAGAAAAGGATGGAAAAGAATATCGTCTCATTTCAAAACCAACCTCGTCAATAGCAAACTTGACGAAAACCTCAGTTCAATCGAAACCATCATCGATTCTGCTGTCTAAAAAAGACGCTAATGCATCRGCTGTTCCAATAGGCATGCAGTTGCGAGCACCAAAAAAGAAGAAAGGGGTGAAATTTAGCGAGGAATTAGAAGCTCCTCCAGCAGGTGGTGACATTGACGATGAAATTGCAAGGCTTGAAAGGGAATTAATGAACGATGGGGATGAATCAGACGATTCCGCTAGTTCTTCCGACGAAGAAGATTCTGACAATGAAGGAGCCAACAACAAAGATAAGGCGATTCTCTCMCTTTCTGAATTTGCTAATGACCGGGTGGAAAGCCTTGCGTCAGCCTGTCTTCCAGTTCCTGGGAAGTACAGCTTGGAGAAGCGAAAAAAATCCGAGCGGAAAAAGGCTCAACCGACTGCCGAAAAAAGCGGTTTGCAGAGGGCAGTCGAAGAAGTGCTTGGAGGGTATACAGCTCGCTCATCCGAAAAAATTCCTTTCTATTGCCGCTTCTGTTCCAAACAATACGAAAACGAASACGCATTCCACGCACACAAAGCTAGTGAATTCCATAAAACAGCTGTAGCAATGGAGAGAAAAGCTACGTTTTGTAAACTTTGTCGCAAGCAGTTCACTAGTCCCATTCAAATGAAAGAGCACCTTACATCTCGTCCCCATAAACAAAGATTGCAAAATGCTCGAAGTCGACAGCAGCAGCAACGTTTTCGATAGATATTCATACGCGAATGAAGTCTTGCTTGATAATATCCAACTAATGAAATAAATTCAGATACTTAAGGATTATTTTATCTTTATTTCAAGCTGTCTGTTYGCTATCAATTACTTCCACTTAGGCAACTGTTTTCTTCATTTCGAACTTTGTTGCACCCTCCAAGTAATTCACGGGTAGTGTTTCTTTCCAATAATCAGGACCTCCGCCTAAGTATCGCATTTGGAACATGACAGATCCACGAATCCGTATTGGTCGGCCGGAAAACCTAGCTTCCAATCGAGCTCCTCTATCGATGAATCCACGATACTGTAGAACAGTTCCATCTTCCGACAACACTTGGAATGTGCACGTGTCAAGATGTGTTGGTCCTGGGTCTAGACGCCATTGCAAGCCTTGTAGAGGCGCAGCGACACCTACTTCTCCCTGTGACCAGCATAAAAACAGTTGTTACAAAACATTAGACTTTTTGCGAAGAAACAACTTCAGAAGTGTCGAAACTAGAAACACTTACATTGGGCAACAATTTCACCGTCGAAACACCAATTGTTTCTCCTCCTACTTCGTCCTTGACTTCCCAGGTGCCCTCGAGATCGTCTGGAAACGAAGTTGACTCATCTTTCGAACGAAATGCGGCCTCCCATACCGCGAAACGCCCGAGCTCTTCCGTGGCTGTACGGGGCTTTGGCATTGCCATCACGTCTGCTTCGGCACGAATATAACCGCTCCCATCTTCAACCAGCGAAGCAATCAGTCTTTCATAGGCATTGCTGTAACTCTGGCTCACAGAGGTCAAAGGGTTGAGGTCTGTCACTATCCCTTCGTTGTATGCTTCTCGAAGCAAGCTAACAAGAGCATTCAAGTACTGGACACCGGGGCGCAACTCATCTTCCATCTTCTCGGTTGGAGGGCCTGTATCTGGATACCAACGATCAACAAAAGTTTTATCATTGCCAGACAAAGTTTCGGACAAAATCAGCAGCTCTTGATCACCACCAAATAAAAGTACTCTTCTAACAATATTCGAGAAAGCATTCAATTGCCGCGTCATAGAAGGTTCGTCTGAACTAAAAATTACCYTGTTCTCAGAAACAGGTGTGGAAGGTTCCTTCGCTGATTCTTCGTCAGAAGACGCGATTTCTTCTTCGGGTTTAGGTCCTTCTTTCTTATCCTTTTTCCAAAATTTAAATCTGTTTTTACCTTTCGTTGAATTCTTACTTTCAACTTCATTTTTTGACTCTGTTGTGTCAATATCAATGTCAGTAACCGTATCCGTATCRTTTTCCTCTTCTTCGACCTCTGCCTCTGCTTCATCGATCGCTTTTGTTGGATTCGCAATTTCCTCTCGAATTCGAAGTGTGTCTATCATTGATAGACATATGTTCTGGTCCTTAAGTTTCTTGGCAATTTTGAACCTCTTCGCGTCGGGAATCTCTTCCAAAACAACTCCGACGCTCTGTAGGACAGAAAGCACTCGCTTATAACTGCGTAAGTATGTCCTTGATTGGAAAACCTRTAGTCCAAAAGAAGTTYAAATCTATTAGCGAAGGGAATTCGAGACTGATACCTTCATATCAAAGGTAATGAAGTAATTGGAATGGAACGTATAATCCGTCGATGGTTTACTTACCTCTTTTACTCTTGGTGACTCTTCACCGGTTGTCGCAAGACTCAGGATYGATTCCAGGTACGCCTCGGCGAAATTGTAATCCTGAAGACTACCATACCTCTCTCGAAATGCCACAATTTGATCTGCGACATATTCTTGGTTGGTTCTCGTTTTGGTTGGCGAAGCCGGTCCGTCCGCAGCATTGTTACTCGACGAGGAGCGCGTCAGGAGGTTCAATATCGGCCGCGGTACGGGGCACTTTGATGTGCTGACGCCACCGTCTTTTTCTCTTGCCTCATCTGCTTTCTTTTCGGCAGCGGCCGCCAATCGGAGGCTCAGGTTAAAATCCTCCTCCGATGGCCAAGACTTCGCAAGAAGAATCCGTCGCACGGCTCGATTTGAAGCRTTGTTCAGTGCCTGCGTCAGAGACACTGTCTGTGGTGATTGGTCGTYGTTGTCTCCCTTGGTAATCTTTCYACTTGCACGTGACAAAGATACATCTCCTGGTGCTATGCAATAATCGATCTCGTTCACCTTTCCTCTGTATATAATTTTGTCCCCAACCACTTGCGGTGTCTGCTTCCCTTCGGCATCTTGCTCGATATCTGCTCCGGTTACGGCGGGCAGCGATGTCGACCACCTATATCTTTGCGTGACGGGAGGGGAGAGAGAMAATCCATGCACTTCCCGATTGCGCAGACCATTGACCAGCAACCACCCCGACAGGAGGCTTCCGAAGATAAATGTTGGCATCAGTCMGGCTACGTRTGTTGTACAAAGCTTCGTCGGAATGTGTRATGAAGTTTTCCGTCTTATATATCTTCCACTCTTGTTTTGYTATTTCGTAMTCGTAAGAATTGGAACAGTCACTACTCCCACTTTAAATTGTATTTTCCGAGATACTATTCACGATCTCCGTTTGAGATACGGCATGTGGGGAGCTTTGAATATGGAGCAAGAGAAAACAGAGGAAGCTTCTGTACCGYACGGTATGTGGGGTGCAAAATTGAAGAGTGAAGAAGGATGATGTTTTTTGGCTTCAAGCCTGAACTCGAATAGGATTCGATGATTCATTCGATCCACAAATTCAAACCTACCGTATGTATTGTACGTACAGTAAATACATGCAATGGGCGTAAACAATAAACAATGGATCAAAAATAAAAAATAATCAGAATATGGTACGAGTACCGTACTTCTACGTACGTACTCGTACCTCCAGGTACTACCGGTAGGTACTCGTTCGTGGCACAGAACCTGTCTGATGGGGGAACGGTGTACCTAGTTGTTCTATCATAACAATACACCTAGTATCATCAAACTGAACTCTGCCTCACAAGCAACAAGGACGGAGTACAACATCAATTATGCAATTAYAAGAACATGTCGTCGGTCAAAGACCGAAAGAGTTCGACAAGAAAGAATAACAAACATTGATTCCCTTRAAGAGTGCAGCGGCGAGTGCCAGGCTTCTGTGGAGAAGGTTCCGTACAATATACTACTGCTGYATAAATCGTATAGATAATGGATAAAGTGCCACACTCGTCTAGCGKTGTTTGCTATCTATGCATTGTGGCAAACTCGTTGCTGAATGATCATGGCCCATATTCGAGCCATGGCGCTAAGGACTTCCTCGCCGGGGTGCGACAATTTTTTCCCGATAGACCCGATCTCTCGGTTGTCGGGGCGGGGATGCGTGATCCAGTAGCCGTCCATGATGGCTATGCGGTCGCCGTCGCCGCCGCCGCTGCCCTTGGCGGTGAGCTCGTGGTCCGCCAGCACACCAAAGGCAATCTCGTTGAAGGCGGCACTAAAATCSGAAACCAGGGGCATGTCCTGGGCATCTTCGCTCCACTCGATTCCAAAGTTCCCGTACTTTGGCCACGCAGAGGTCGTGGTCTGGAAGACTTTCAGGGTCGCGGGAAACTCGTCCATGGTTTCCAAAAAGTCCCGCTGCAGGGCTCTGTATTCGTCCACGCAGGCAAAGGAACCTGTCGTCAGGGCATTGTTGTCTAGGTACGCGAGCCGCTGGAGCTTAAACTCGGATCCACAGAGACGATGGATGTCGTGYAGGCCTGTATTGAATAGCACTGCTACTTTCGTGTCGGCCCCTGATTTTTTCTGTATGTCYCGCAGAAAGTCTTGGACACTGGCGGGCCCCAGGGCCTGGTTTTTGCGGTACCCTTCGTGGAGCGACAGGAAGTCGAACTCGAACTGGAATCCCTCTCGATCGCTGGAGGGGCCCTCCAGCAAGCCTTGCAACGTGTCTCTCTGGACGCGAAGCACGGAATCTCCGATGTAAACGATGCGTATTTTCTGTTTCTTGCCGGTGCCGCATCCCGGCTTCGAAAACAGCTTTTCTTCCGGGCGCTCGTCGCGAAACGATGCCTCGGAAACAATGCGGCAGTGGTTCGCGTGCTGGTACTCAAAGTTGATTCCCAGMGARTTGGCGTTGCTCCTGTAGCCGGGTTGGGTTACGAGCGGRCTGTTCATGGTGCTGCTCGAATACCCCTTTTCGTTGACTTTTCCCGTGACCTTCCACCTCGCTTTCTCCCGGGCACTCGCGGGCGATGTTTCGGTGAGATCGTCCAAGGCACAGTCTTTTCTRGCGGCCGATGGTTCTTCCGTTCCATCCAGAGCGACGGTAGCCAGCAAGGGAAAGCCCGGCAGCAAATACCCCTCGTAGTGTGTGTCTTGCTCGTTCGTCTCTGCCCCCTTGCCCAGGGGAAAGACCGAGATTGGTGGCGGGTTGGAAAAGGTCAGGACGGCCTCGATGGTGTAGAGTCCGGGATCGAAAAAGGCAAACCGAATGTCGTAGGAGCAACCAGCACCAGYGYTGTCTGCGTCGCTCCCGTTTCCGTCGCCCTTGCTTGYACAAGACCGGGAAACGACGGTTCCGGAAACCACCGCCGGTCCGTAGGCCCGRAGGAAAAACAAGGATGGCCCGGCATCGCCGTTTTTGCTATAATGGTATTTGAACTTGYTCTTCGGAAAACAGTGCCGGTGTCCCTCGCACTTGACTCGGATGGTGTACTCGGATCTCTTCTGGTTGCTCCCCGCCRCTGTCGCTGTGACCAGGGAGGATTCTGCGCTCACAACGGAAAAGTGTCTCGCCAGCGTCTTTTCCGGACGGGCCCACCCCGTATATCCGGGAAGACCCCCGGGAGGAATCGAGGTATTGGTGTCAAAGGACATCGGGTTGTTGTTGTTGCTGCTGTTGTTGTTGTTTTGGTTGTAAATGATGCCGTTGTTGTTGTTGTTGTTGTTGTTGTTTCGGGATGCCGCGGTCATTGGCTCGGCAATCGTGGTCAACCCTTGTTTGCAATCGCTGGTGCCGCTCGTCGCACTCGATAAGCTCGATCGAAGCTCCCCCCATAGAGCGACAACCACCACGAGGGCAACAAACCATTTCAGGAACCTCGATGATCGCGATGGCAACGACGATGGCGGCCACCGAACCGAGTCGGGCAAAAGGGTTCCCATGGTGTTCTCGGTTCTCTAAATCAGCCCCATCACTACCTCGAGAAATCCAACCGACGCACACCGTCAATTTCACTGTTCATGCAATRATTGGCCTCTGGCAACTTCGGAAGTGAGTCCTTAGTACAGCTGTGGCACTACGGAACAATAGAACTCTTCGCTGGTYGAAGGTTTGCCGATAGGATTGTTGATACCGGTAGAATAGAATGAGCTTCCCAGGCTCCTGGCAATTTTTCTGCGCAACAGCAACGATGCCTTTCTTAGAAAATTTCTGAGAAAATCTTAGAAAAAGCAAAAAAGTTACTAAAATTTTTTTAAATTGAAAATACTTCAAATGTTTAAAATTATTTAASAAATCCCCGAAAAAGCGAAAAATGTGAAAATTGCTCTCCTTTCGGCTCTCATCCTTGTCATTACAGTACTACTACCGGTGAATGCATTTGCATTCATTTCATCACGTACCAGGTAGCGAACAAGCGATCCRAACCAAGATGAGCTCCTACAAAGAACCCGAATGGGGGGTCGCGCCGTCGTCCTCCTCTTCCTCGTCCTCGCAYCCCCCCTGGACGGTGACCGAGATCAAGAACGGGATCGAGGTGGGCCGGCACGACCTGTCCGGCAGGGCCACGACGATTTTCGGCCGGGCCGTCGACATGGTGCACGTCCCGCTCCACCACGAGAGCATCAGCCGGCGGCACGCGCGGATCGCCTTCGACGCAGGGGGGAACGCCTGGCTCCGGGATCTGCGATCGGCCCACGGAACCTTTGTCAACAAGCGGAGGCTGCCGGCCGAGGCCWCGGGGAAGGAGGAGTCCAACTCGCTCCACAGRGGAGCCCGGGGAATCCGGGTGTTCGCGGGGGACGTTCTGAGGTTCGGGGCGAGCTCGAGGTATTTCTCGCTGGAGGGGGGGCCTCCGCCGGCTTCGGAGCGTTCCGAGGAGGCCAGGCTGCAGGAAAAGGCCGACAAGTGGCAGCAACAGCAACAGCAGCAGCAACAGCAACAACAGGGAGGCCAGACCGATAGAGCCTCGGTGGCATCCAGTGCAGCCACCGATGCGGGTGCCGATCCGAAGGGAAGTCCATCCGGGGACGCGGGGATCTCGTGGGGGATTTCCATGGAAGACGACACCGASGGTGGCGCTGCCAGCACGGATGCAGCCRCCCGAAGCAAATCCAATGCGTCCCTGCTGGAGGATCCCCTCAAGATCCCGGAAAAGCACCGCAGGGAACTAGACAAGATCAACGCCCTGAAGTACAAATTGTCCAACCTGGAAACCGAAGACCAGAGGATTCGAAGGAAGGGAGTGGACAACCTCACCGAGGGACAGGAAAGGCAGCTGCTGAAAAACGCCGAAAAGGAAGCGGCTCTCCGGAGGTCCATACAAGAACGGGAAGACAGCCTCTGCGACAAGCTCCGCGGTTCTAGGTCGTCGGACCGAACCAAGGCACGGAAGACTACCGATGGGGGGAACGAGGACGAGGAAGACGACTTTTTCGACAGGACCAAAACCAGCAGCGACGCTGGACCGGGAAACGATGGTGCCGGGRACGAAGCCGAATCCGAAGAGACGCTGACGGAGAAATGGAGGGCCGCCTATSGGGAGAGGAACCACCTCTCGACCGTAGCACTGCCGAACGCAAGGGCCCGCGCAGACCGCCTGAAAGAACGAGTGAGAGCTCTCGAGGCCGCCGGCGACGACGAGGAAGCCTTCTACGTCCAGAACGACCTGTCGCTGGCGCTGGAAGCGAGAAAGAAGGCCGAGTCGTCTCTGGCGAGGAACGCGACAACCATGGACGGGATCGAATCGCTCCTGCGGGTGGTCAACTCTAGGATTCGTTGCGATCGAGAGACCGGACACATCGGGGAGRGTCGGCCACGGCCGGGAACTCCGCCACCGGAATCGGGTGCGGGCGGCCGAGAACCCYCGCGARAGGAACAGCCATTGGGCTCCACTGTGATGCAGCCGCCACCGCCCGTGCTGCCGAACCCAACGCCCACGGCTGCTAACCACGAGAAACGCAGCATGCCGCCACCGCCGCCATCGATCCAGACCGGTGCACAAGCAGCGACCAAGGGTTCCGGAACCGAATCCGCAACCCCAATGGCCCCGCCCCCCAACAAGAAGAAGCGGATCCTCGGGCCCGCGGCGGGACCACCGCCGCCGCAGCCATCCCCGGCAACAAAGAAAGAACGGACGGTGGGAACCYTGGCCTTTTTGAATCGCACGACGTCCGSAGCGAAAAAATCGAACTCGGACRCCATCAGAAACGSAAAGGATGCAACCAAAACTGCGGAAGGAACGACCGTGGCGAAACCCGGAAAKCCGCAGCGACAACAACTGTCGATGGACACCCAGGTGGATGTGTGGAGAGCTCCCGACGGACAAGATGGGAGTGGAAGGACCAARCTAAACGAAAAATTTGCCGGAAGATACTAAATTTTGCGTTACCGATGCTACGATGTAACATGAAWTTCCGCTCGGGTCCCAATCACAACACTCTTTAACATTCGAGCTAAGTACTGTATTACTGTAAAAGAAATAATTTTAGTTCAACACATGAATGTACGGTACACTGTGGACATATCTATGGTGAGAAGAGCATCGTTTATTATTTCATTCTTCTCGTATTCATCTAAGCCTGCATACCGGCGCCCATTGCTTGTTGATCAAAGAGTCTTTGCTTGTCTTCTTCGSTCATTTCAATTGGGATTTCTGTGACCAAACATTCGGTGGTCAATACAAGTCCAGCAACACTGGCAGAGTTTTCGATGGCGTTGATGGTAACCTTGGCAGGATCAAGAACACCTCGCTCGTAAAGGTCGCAGTATTCCATGGAACCAGCATCCCAACCCCATTGGAACTACAGAGTGATTAGTAAAATTACAGAGGTGAGCTTGGTGAGCGACRAAAGAACGGAAACGCAAAAAGTCACGAGCCCATCACTTGGTTTMGTAGAATAAAACTTACTCCCTTCTCTTCGCCCAAAGTCTGAACCTTAGAGAGAACAACAGCACCCTCGATACCAGCGTTTTCGGCAACTTGCATGCATGGTGCTCCCATGGCATTGAGAAGAATTTGTGCTCCGGCGCGTTCGTCGTCGCTTTCCATGGCATCCAAGATTTCGTCTCCGTATTTAAGCTGGATGTGGGCCAAGCACGCACCTCCACCAGGGACGACACCGAGTTCTCGGGCACTCTGAACAGAGTTCAGGGCATCCTCGTATCGGAGCTTCTTGTCCTTGAGCTCGGTCTCGGTAGCAGCTCCRACCTTGATGCGAGCGATACCACCTCCAAGGGAAGCAATACGTTCGGTGAACTTATCTCTGTCGAAATCGGTATCGGCATTGTCCTGTTCGCGACGGAGCTGTTTGATACGAGCATYGATGTCCTCTTGGTGCTTTCCGTCCGTGACGATGGTTGTCGACTCCTTGGCCACAACAATGCGGTCGGCGGTTCCGAGCATATCAAGAGTGACCGAATCAAGAGTAATTCCGAGTTCTTCCGCTACAAAGGAGGCACCAGTCGCAATGGCGATATCCTGTGTGTATTCGCGGCGTCTGTTACCGAAACCGGGTGCCTTGATGGCAACGACGTCGAGGACTCCTCTCATCTTGTTGACAACAAGGGCAGAAAGGGCCTCGCCGGTGACATCCTCGGCGATGATAAGAAGGGGATCCTTCGATTTGACCAATTGTTCCAACAAAGGCACAACATCATTRACGTTGTCGATCTTGGCGTCGGTAACCAAAATTCTAGGGTTGATCAATTCACCAATTTGACGTTCTTGATCCTTGACAAAGTAAGGAGAAATGTATCCACGGTCAATGGTAAGACCTTCGGTGAATTCAATCTCATCGAACAAGGTCTGGGACTCCTCGACAACAGTGGATCCGGTTTCTCCGACTTTGTCTGCGGCTTGGGCGATAATACGTCCCATATCGACGGAACCAGAAGCGATGGTGGCGACATCCTTAAGATCATCGATACTACCGACGGGCTAAATATAAATAAACAATACATTCAAAAGAAATACAAAATGGCAAGCAAGTTTGTTCAAMCATTCGGACCAAATAGTAGATAAGAATTTTTTGTGAGATACGTACTGCTTTTCGCAAATGAAGAAATAAATTTTGGTTCGTTTCGTACGGTTTATCGATTTTTTCTCACCTTTGCCAATTCCTTGATCTTCTCWGTTACCAAGTTCGCGCCCTTGCGAATACCTCTGTTGAGAGCAACGGGGTTAATACCCGAAGTAACGGCACGCATACCGTTGTTTGTGATGGCTTGGGTCATGATAGTAGAGGTTGTGGTACCATCTCCAGCCTTGTTGTCACTCTTTTGGGCGACCTCCTGGATCAATTTGGCTCCGACATTCTCCTCGGGATCTYTAAGGACGATTTCACGGGCAATAGTAACACCATCGTTCACAATCTCGGGAGCTCCGTAGTTACGTTCGAGAACAACGTTTCGTCCCTTGGGTCCAAGGGTAACCTTGACGGCATCGGCAACCTGGTTGATCCCTTCTACGAGTGCCCTTCGCGATTCCTCGCGGAAGCTCACGTTCTTTGCTTCAAGGGCAGTAGAAGCAGCCTTGGGCTTCATGGCTGGCGCAAAGGCRGCCGAGGATGTGGCTAGTGCCGCAAGGACAACGTGGGTAAGTGATAGCTTCATGGCGCAATTGATCCTTTGTTWTTATTTGTTAAGGATATGTGATGACARCAGAATCGTTTCCGTGCTTCTCGAGRGCGTTCTCCAACGTTGAAAAATTGAAGAAGAACGTATGAGTAGGAAAACTCGTATGTTTGGTATGGATGTAGGTTGTTTCTGGGCCATGAAAATCTCTCCCACTTCTCTTCGTTTATCTTAGAAGAAGCCACCCATCACACACCTGTCTCATGTCACYGCTGATAACCACGAGCTCACGTAGACAAACGTCACACCATTATGTTGCGTGTACCGGTAGGAGATCAGACGAGACCAAACMATCTGTCTCATTCWTCTTCCACGTGGAATAAGAAAGTTTTGAGTCACGAATATACGATGTATTAAGCCCTAAAACCGTTAGTAAAAACAAACAAAAGAGAGAAAAAGATTGCAACGAACAAAAACCAAGTTTAAATTGCTAGAGAGAGAATAAAACATTAGAACTAGTATGAGTACCGTAAAGTACTGTGTGCTGCTAGAGGTTACCGTGGCATTCTTGAATCAATCTGTACTTACTCGTGACGGCATGATGATTGCGGTTCGCACCGAATCAACACTATCAACAACATCTCGACGATATAATCAAAGTGTTCACCACAAAAGCCGTAAGTATTAGAGTTGGCAATACAGTAGTGTAACGGAGACTAGTTACCACGGCAACGCAACAAAGATGTCTTCAAGGGGATTTTCCAAAGGCAACAAGACCGCCGAAGATGCGGGCATACCGAACGAAACMGCCCAGTACATGAAGTCCCTWCAGGATCCGGAGGTGATCGAAAGGGTGCGGTGCGTGATCAAAGACGCGCACGTCTTCAAGTTGCCCCCGCGAGCCCAGGCCGGTGGCTGGAGGGGCGCCGATTGGAGGGACGAGGTGTGGCAGGGCACCGTAAAAGTTGTGGAGCGGGGCGAGATGACACTGGTGTTGCTGGTAGATCGGAAGTCCGGAGATRTATTTGCGGTGTGTCCCATCAAGGAGGGTGCCGTAGATCGGTGCGTTGACTCGAGCCGTTACTTCGTGCTGAGAATAGAAAACGAAAACGGCCGCCACATGTTTGTCGGAATGGCCTTCAATGAAAGAAACGACGCCTTTGATTTCAATACGTCTCTGGAAGATTCCAGGCGGGAACACGAGGCGGCAAAGGAACCCCTGAAGCAGTTCTCYGCGCTGCCCTCAAAGGATTACAGAATTAAGGAGGGCGAGAAGATTCGCGTCAACATCAAAAGCATGCGTGGTGAGTGCTGTTTATAAAATAAGTCCGAAGYATGTGCATTTTGTTGAAGGCCGTGTTATACTMGTGTTTGTTTTACTGATGTGATTYTTTTGGTTTGCGGTCCTCGAAATAACAGGTGACTCATCTAAGAGCTTACGATCGAAAGGCAACGGAATTCTRAAACCATCCTCAAAGGACTCAAAACCGAAAGGTGGGGGGTTCCTCAAACCGTCGTCAAAAGATACTCCTCGACGCTCGTGAGTTGTATCCAATGGAAACGACCTACGTAGTTAAAAGAAACGATACATCGGCGCTATTACACTGCGCCGTTGTCATCAACATAGTGGTGATAAGAGGGTTCATATGTTTCATGTAAATAGAAAAAAAAGGAAATATGTCGAATTAGCTTGTAATTTATCTTTCCGAAAAGATCTCAGATACTACACAGCTCTGCTTATTTTGTTTGATTGTTGGCTAAACTTTGGGCAAAARTGTTTTCTTGCTTCCCGTTTGGATGCAGTCGGAGATGAAATCAAGCGAGGCAACTGCTATCACGATGGCATCTGTTACAATTTTGAGGATGGAACTTGCACTGAGTACTCGTAATTTACACTCCAAGAATATCGTTTAGAGCCATTCCTACTCCGCCGTCRGTACTTGTTATCGGTAATATGATATCTGCGGCATCCTTTGCATCCCTKCCGGCATTTCCGACGGCAACGCCAATGGCAGAAATCTCGAGCATTCCCACATCGTTTTCGGCGTCCCCCTGCAGCACAGCGATACATACTTTAGAGAACGACATGGAAAGAAGGAAAACAAAACCAAACACGACTGCGGTACGTACCATCGTCAAGAGCTGGGTTCCGGGATCGATTCCCAGGTGCTCGCAGAGCTTTTGGACGCCCACGGCCTTTGAGCAGCCAGCCGGGAGCAGCTCGAGCATCGTCGGAATCGCCTGGGTGACCACGGATCCGGTTTCCCTCGCCACCTTTTCCAGCTCGGGGCGRACCTCGCTGGCCAGTTTCTCGGCGTCGTTGTCCATCACCAAGATCTTGTGGACGCCGGGAGAATGACCGACGAGGCTCGGGATCTCCCTGCTGGCGGGCTCTCCCCATTTCTCGTGCAGCTCGACGACCTCGGTTTTGGTCCCGTCGGTCGTATACAGATCGTCCCCGTCGTAGGCGACCACCGCTGCCCCCGCGTCGGCCACGAGTCGTTCCGCGGCCTCGAGCGCGGGTGTGGTGAGTTTCTTCTCAAAGACGACCTCGCCGTCCCTTCCCAAGCAGTAGAGGCCCTAAGAAGAAAACAAGGATGCGTCAGGTGGTGTTGCGCGACACGCAAGGGGACGAAGGCCGTGTTCGGCGTTCCGTGTATGCGTGAATGCGTGCGTACGTACGTACCTGGTTGTAGACCCCGGGGCCTCTGGTAAAGCTCGCGAGCTCGGGCCCCATGCTGTTSGCGGCGCCCCACCGGGTTTTTCCCGTAGCCGGAAAGACCCAGTCGAGCCCGGGGCTCTCCAGCGCCGCGTTWATGGACCGAACGGTCCTCGGGTGGATCGTTTGGTCGGCCCCGATGATGGTCCCGTCGACGTCGCTGGCGACGGCGACAATGGTCAGTTCCGACAGCTTGTCTCGCACGCCCTCGGKGATCCACTCCGGTGGCGGCGGTTTGTYCGCCTCCTCCTCGATTTSCGCCACGGTCTCGCGGACCAGGTCCTGCAGGCTTTCCGTGGGTGGCGAGGCCCCGGGGTCGCTCGGACCGGCGTCCAATTCTCCTACGGTTTCGAGGATCAGGYCGTGCAGGCCGTCGGCCAGCGGGCTCGCTGGTTCCGCGAYGGGTTCGGCCCCGGCCGTTTCCTCCTCGATCTGGGCCACGGTGTTTCGGATCAGGTCCTGCAGGCCCCCGCTGGAGGGCGGCGSCGAAGCCTCCGCGTCGTCGCTCGGACCCCCGCCCGTGTCTCCCACGGTTTGGAGGACGAGCTCGTGCAGGCCGCCCGCCAGCGGATCCGCGGGTTCCTCGGTTTGCTCGAGATCGGGCTCGGGATCGCTCGGTGGGTCCGGGGTCGGCGGGGCCATTGCGGATTGGAGCTGCCGGTGCATGCTYAGGAGGCCCGCGAGCTCGTCGTCGCCGTACAGGTCGGCCTTGGTGGGCTGCGAGATCTTGGACGCCCGCTGGAACACGGCGTCCACGTCGAAATCGTCCCACTTGCTGCCACCGGAAGCCTTCTCGTCTCCGGTGGCGTCCCCRTTCTCCGAGAAAAGGCAAGACGGCGAGGAATGGGGCGGCGATGCCGCTGCCCGGGGGTTTCCGGTCGACGGTCTCGCCGAAAATCCCTCGGCGGCTTCCCGGTAGGAAGCCAGGGCGGTGAGCACGCAGCAGAGCCGAAGGCAGCGAAGCTTTGCGTGGTCCATCTTGCTCGTATCTTCGGATCCCTGGTGGCCAGTCTGTCTCTGTCCGCACGAGATTCGGTCCTTCGGTGGTGGCAGGTATCTGCGTGCCGTACGGCAGTGTCGAGCGCAGATTGGGGGTACGGTATGTGGATTCAAGTATATTCTCGCAGTCGTTCGCGATGAAAAACGTCCGACAGGTCGTCGTCTCGTAAAGATGATTCAAGGAATGACGACGATGGGATCGCGCGCCAAAAAAATAGATGCGAGCGATTGAGATTTCTCGCCCCACCCTCAACTCAAACCCGGACTCYTCCAAACTGCCTCCTTTACCTATTTCGACAAACAAGCAGAAAATACAATTGTCCGTTGACTCCCAATACTCGTAAAGCTGAATTCACGATCCATTCCACAATACAMTACATGCTCATTGACGATGGCGTCGTCTTCCACAAACGTAACCTGGCACGAGTCCACCGTGAAYCAAGAGGATCGCTGGAAACTTGCGGGCCACAAGGGGGCGGTGGTTTGGTTCACCGGTCTCAGCGGCGCCGGGAAATCCTCGGTGGCCAATGCCGTCGAACGCGCCCTGAGCCGCGATCACAAGATACGGACCTATTTGCTCGACGGGGACAACATACGGTACGTAGGTACAGGCGTATGACCCCTGGGTACAGGCAGAGTGTTGTGGCGTGGGCCCGTCGCATTCGTTCTATCTTCTGTGCTTCGTTGCGAAGAAACACGCCGCTCTGCTCCAAAAACACACACACTCACACCGCCCTGCCCGCTTCYGCCGACAAACACAGACACGGCCTCTGCCAGGACCTGGGATTCTGTGCCGCCGACCGGTGCGAAAACATCCGGCGGGTCGGCCAGATGGGCAAGCTCATGGCGGACAGCGGGATGGTGACCCTGGCGGCGCTCGTCTCGCCCTATCGGTCCGACCGGGACASCGTCCGAGCAATGGTGGAGGCCATGGGCATTCCCTTTGTCGAAATCTACGTGCGGGCCTCGGTCGAAACCTGCGAGGGCCGCGACCCGAAGGGCCTGTACAAAATGGCGAGGGAGGGGAAGATCAAGAACTTTACYGGGATCGACGACCCGTACGAGGAGCCGGTGGCTCCGGAGCTGGCYCTGGATTCCAACGGCAGGGGCATCGAGGAGCTTGCGAAAGAGACCTGCGCCTTCGTTCTGGAAAAAATCAAACTATAATACATTAGAATCTAGAATGGGATTGCATCATCTAGTGCGTGTTATCGAACATCGACACCCAGTGCGCCGTACAGAAACAACCTGCTCGCTCGGATCGAGGACCCACMAATCCCGGCTGCCAACGCCGSGGTGCGAGCTACGGTTGCAGCAGCTTCTTTTTTCGCCKGTTGTGYCGGCGCTCGATCGGACCCATGAGGGCCGAAACCACCTTGAAGATCCAGTCCCCCGACAAACGGAGCGCACCGTAGTCCACRTAGATGATCCGGAGTGCCTCGACGACGGCGGGGTTCTCGCTCCCCACGAAGCAGCCCTTGAGAATCTGGAGCCTCCGCCCMTCGCCCGACGGGATCAGCGGCTTCCATTTCGAGAACTGGACCAGCATGTCGTCGTACTTTTGGTTGTATYTCTGGCGCTTCGGGCTGAGCTCGTGCCCCTTTCGGGCTTGCGCGGCGGCATCGCCGCTCGGGTTTAGGGCCTGCTGCAGCAGGTTTCCGGTCGCCGGCTTTCCCATGAACGCCGTCGCGTTGGTTTCCTCTCCGTCGTTTSCGCTGTATCGTATTCTGTAGTTGTTCAGGCACACCAGGAGTTCCTCGAACGAAACCCCTCCTTCTTCTCTGGCTCTGTTACCGATCGACTCGCTGCCACTGTCCAAAACGTATTTCAGGGTCATGGTCCCCACGTAACTCTCCAGGTCCTCCAGTGGCAGGCGCCGGTCGCTGACAATCTCTGCGAAGGTGGACCAGCAGGCCTCGACCTCTGACCGCGGCATCCCGGTGCCTTCCATGGCCGCGTTGATCTGGGATTCCTTGTAATTCTTGGACTCGTCCACCACCTTCCGCAACTCTCGGTACACCACTCTGCCGGCAAGCCGCAGYGGTATGTAGTCCTCGTACAATATCTCAAACGCATGGTACACGGGAAATTCGTAATAGCTGGCGGTAATCCCTTCCAGGATCGCTCGCATGCGGGGATTCAAGACCGTGGACAATTCTTCCGGGGTGTACAGAATGCCTTCCAAGAGCTCGCGGAACTCCACCTGGAATTTTGTCATGTCTTCGTTTACGGGAGGTGGCATCCGGCTCTTCAAGGCCTCTCTTTCGTCTTCCAGGGTTGTGTTTCTGATGCTATAATAGTCCAGGCTGCTCATGGCACACGCTACCAATCTTCTATTCCGCAAGGCGGCGGACGCCGTCTTCCTCGCCCCATCGAATTCCACCCTCCGGTACTGAGTGAAGCCAACGGTGGTGCCCAAAGCGACAAACGCCAACGCAACGAACAGTGAAACGGATCTCATGGTTTTCAAAATGGTGCAGTTGATCTCTACGTACTACAGATAGCCTTTCGGGACCGTCTCGCCTAAGGTATCTTGCTTGGACTTGTGATGTTTCCCGGTTTATGAACTTCGTGATGGATGGAACAGAGAGGTACACCTCAACCAATTCTTCATGATGTGTCGATTTCAGAGAGCGACGAATTCGAATAGCGTTCGAAAAAAGTTTCTGACGGTATCAAATCACTGACGCAAATTTTCGTCATGAGCAACGACCCGGATATTCACTCACTTCTAGTAGTAGTACTACTACTAGTAGAATACTAGTAGAATCATGGTGTGCTTTGTGTTTAATGTTTCTTCTTGTGCACTAGTAGTAAATGTAACATGCATACCAAAGCTATTTGCTTCACGTGCATCTCAATATCCATTGGCTTGCTAAAGCAAAAAGTT
>CAACVS010000056.1:55227-84623 GCA_900660405.1 Pseudo-nitzschia multistriata | reverse complement strand
TTGCTATTACTGAGACAAATTGCATCAAAAATTACTGGGGGTACCAATGTGTAACATTGTAGTCTTCAATATTTTTCTTGGTGGCACTCTGCTTTTGTTTTGCTTTTACTAAAAGTAGTAGCTCCTTGTAGGTCTGTGTTAGATCTTTACTAAAACTACTAGGAAATTTAACACAAGCAAATAAGAATAAATAGAATCAGTCACATGGTTTACATGTTACATTCTTCCTGCTGCTCATCAAAAGCAAAAACAAGAAGAATAGGAAGCAGAACAATATAAAATCACTAGAAGAACAAGAAGAGGAGTGGTAGCAGTACTAAGATCAACAACAGTATAACTAGCTACATGACTAATTTTGCTATTTATTAGCTTTTATTCTTCTTCTTTCTTCAACTACTACTACTACTACTACTACTACTACTACTACTACTACTACTACTACTACTACTAGTACCAGAAATATTTTTGATATTCTTGTTACATTTAGTATCAGCAGTAGTACTAATCAAAGCAATACTATTGATGCTACTACAACTGGTACTAGTACTGCAACTTGCTTGATGCCTTCTACTATTAAAGTATTTCACACTAGTAATAGTAGTTAGTATCAAGTAAAAAAGTACATTGGCAAGGAGGACAGTGTCAACAACAAAACTTGCTGTTGTTCCTATTATAGGAGGGGCATTACTAGTACTAGGTGCTGTTATCAAACAACATGAGGAACATGCTTGAACAGTCCATCATGAGGTGCTACTACTAGTATTCTTGTCAGCAATCCTCTCCAATTACTATAATCCATATTTATAATACCAATAGCTACTAGAACTAGTAGTAGTTCTACCTCTTCCCCCTGGTTGTGGCTCCTAAAAGAATCAGACTCCTTTGATGCCAAGAACAATAGCCACATGATTTGATGATGGGCTATTCCTAACTTACTGTCTCCTGTTGNACTAGATTTTTTTGCAAGATTATATTAGTTTTAAGGATGAGAACAGTAAGACCCAGTACAAGAACCATCTGAAATGGTGGGAAAATAAGAAGAACCCATTTSCAACATTGGCTGATCTGGCAAGAAAGTATCTAGCTGCTCCAGCAACATCTACTAGTACTATTCCAGAGAATATAGTAATTACAATGTCAGGTAGGGCATACTAGTAGTAGAGGATTAGTAACAACCAACCTTGTACAAAGCTTGATCCTGGTGATATTGCAGGAAGGAATCTGCAACATGTTGATGAAAACTTCAATTGTTGGAATGAAAAAATCAGCAGACCATTACATAATAATAACAGCATAGTAGTGGGGGTACCACACCTATAATAGTGGTACTGATCATGGTACTACCACTAGTATCATGTAATCATACTAATAATGCATTTTATTGCTGGATTATTCTCCTCAATAACAGGTAGTAGTCAAGATGAAATGCATGGTGCAAAAATATGGGATCATTGTAACCCTATTTGGGGGCGAACATTGAGTGTTGAAGAACATTGTCAACACAACAATTTTCAAGCACTTCTTTTTTGTTATGGACCCATGCACTACCCCTACAACTTCTCCTTGCCTTCCTTCTTGTGGGGTCTTTTACAAGAACTTATAAGTAGGATACACACTACTAGTACCAATACAACCAATGTGCCGACCAACATGCACCATTGTTTAATTCCCAGAAACAAGATACACCTCCCATTGAGCTGGCATACAATTTTTCAGCACAGTGGTTGAAAACATTATAGGTAACCCATCTCATGATAGTATCATGAGGAGATTATCCCATGTTGATATTCTTAGTGTGCAATACCAAATCTAGTTAGTGGTGGATGCCTCTYCATGAACTAGATTTCCCACTTACTAGATCTAGTAGTAGTCCTTTATTAAGACCAAGCAAAAAGCCTACTTTTTAGTCTACTAAAGCAAACATATGGTGGCTCAATAGTAATGTTACTTGTGAGTGCATACAGATTTATTAGTTTCATGTTCAAGAAGAAGGTTTCATTCAAAAGAAAGTGAAACATGTAGTAGAGACTATTGGCTTCAGAATCAGCACAGCAGTGGTTCTTCTTGTTTCTGTATTTTCAAAATAGAAAATAAAGAAAATTCATGTTATTAACCAGGAAAGAATTGTCAAACTCAAGGATRTGYCATTGTTTCAAAAAGTTATCATAGGAAGGGCTGAAAAGACTTCTGAAATACTGATCCAGCTGGAGGCTTCTCCTTCTTATTTAGAGATAGATTAATTCCTAGTACCAATGAAGTAGTACCACCTCCTGGTTCACCTCCTCCTGCTGCTAATTAATGAATACCCATTTCAAAGTATGTACACATATGTAATAACCAGAATCATCTGAGCRACCCACCAAGTGTTCAARAAGTAGTAGGATAGATTTGCCAATACTACACAGCATGAAACAACAATTGAAATTATTTTAAGTGAGGGATTGGGAACGTTAATTTTACATTCCCAACGTTATTTTAGTGTATGCAATTGTTAGTAGTAGTATATCACCGTTGGCCTATCTAGATCCTAGTATTATCCACATTCTTCATTTGATAGCACACTAGCAACAAAAACCAATTATTGGTCTTATTTCCTAATAAGGAGATAGAAGAGGCCRTCCCCCCTGCTAACATTCAGACTGTCAAGCAGAGCATTCAGGAAGTTAAATTGARGCAAAAACTGCAGCACTCATTTCTACATAGCCTATGCTGCTAACATTCAGAATGTTAAATTAACATTCCCAATGCCTCAATTAACATAATTTCAATTGTTGTTTTACACATCATATAACAAACAGGGAGAAGCCAAAGCCACCAGATTTGACCAGACGAAATAAATAGTAGATAAAAGTCATAATCAAAAGGAGGAAATAATGTGTACAAACATACTACTACCATTACTACTCCTACTACTGCTAGAAAAAGTATGATGCACCTTAATCTTCATTACAAACAAATTATTTCATGATATGGAAACAATAAAACTGGAAAATTCCTGGGTAACTACTATACAAACTAGCAGGATCACCCCAAGTGGTAATACATGAAGAATGGAATAAGCAATTGTTTCTTATTTTTTGTTTGAGGTCACATAATACTAGAGTGGACTATTACTACCAGAGCACAAACAAAAATATAGGATGCCATGCATTATTAACAATATGGGCCCAGGGAACAGCTAGTGCTGCAACAAGATTCAATTTGAAATATCAGTTTGACAATGTCAACTGAGCACTCAAATCAAGGTGTTCTTCAAGTGAAACTGACTTTGTCACTATCTTCRATTTGCATCTGAGTAAAAGAATGGCTCACAGCTGTTTGATTTATATTGACAACATAATGTGTCAATATATTTTGAATGATAAATAATATCACTTCTTACTGAGGACATGGTTCAGTTTCACAGTGAAAAATATTAGATAAATGGAAGCGTTTCAATGACAACATAGTTGGCTTGATAGACTCAAAATTGACAAACATTATGAAATCTATTTGACTTGATTCAACCAAAATAGAAATAAATGAAATTAAGAGGATTCATGAATTGTTAGCTATTGAGAGCACAGTCACCACCAATCTAAAGTAAAAATATCAAATTGAATAGTTGAAAAGGCACCTTCTACTGAGATTTGTTGTATTATGGTGATTGTAAACCACTATCTACCTCCTGTTGTTTGTTGTACTGACAACAAAATGGTTTCTTTGGTCCATAAAAGATACATCCCCTCAAAATATAACATGTATTTGCAGGTCCAGAATTGCTAGTACTAGCAGTTAACAGACACCATAATTCTTGTTCATCATTAAAAGAGGTTGGGGTGGTGTCACATACTAGAAACTTCAACCTAGCAATGATGAGTATTCTTGCTATTACTGAGACAAATTGCATCAAAAATTACTGGGGGTACCAATGTGTAACATTGTAGTCTTCAATATTTTTCTTGGTGGCACTCTGCTTTTGTTTTGCTTTTACTAAAAGTAGTAGCTCCTTGTAGGTCTGTGTTAGATCTTTACTAAAACTACTAGGAAATTTAACACAAGCAAATAAGAATAAATAGAATCAGTCACATGGTTTACATGTTACATTCTTCCTGCTGCTCATCAAAAGCAAAAACAAGAAGAATAGGAAGCAGAACAATAAAAAATCACTAGAAGAACAAGAAGAGGAGTGGTAGCAGTAAGATCAACAACAGTATAACTACATGACTAATTTTGCTATTTAGTATTAGTTTTTATTCTTCTTCTTTCTTCAACTACTACTACTACTACTACTACTACTACTACTACTACTACTACTACTACTACTACTAGTACCAGAAATATTTTTGATATTCTTGTTACATTTAGTATCAGCAGTAGTACTAATCAAAGCAATACTATTGATGCTACTACAACTGGTACTAGTACTGCAACTTGCTTGATGCCTTCTACTATTAAAGTATTTCACACTAGTAATAGTAGTTAGTATCAAGTAAAAAAGTACATTGGCAAGGAGGACAGTGTCAACAACAAAACTTGCTGTTGTTCMTATTATAGGAGGGGCATTACTAGTACTAGGTGCTGTTATCAAACAACATGAGGAACATGCTTGAACAGTCCATCATGAGGTGCTACTACTAGTATTCTGTCAGCAATCCTCTCCAATTATAATCCATATTTATAATACCAATAGCTACTACTAGTACTAGTAGTCATTCTACCTCTTCCTCCTGGTTGTGGCTCCTAAAAGAATCAGACTCCGTCAAAACTCAACTGATCATCACAAAATTTTGATTGTAATACAGTTTTGCAACTCTTTATTTCGATCAAAACTGTCTTTATTTTGATTGAAACTGTCTTCATTTGTTCTGTTTATACAATTATCCTTGACTACAATGGACAACATTATGGACCTTGACAGCAGCAATACTGACAGCAACAGCAACGATACTGATACTGATACTGACAGCGATGACGACTACCTTCTCTAGGGAATTACATGCCCAAGCAACCCCCTTTGTATACTATTGAAGTCATTGGAACAAGAAGAAGAAGAGATGGATGACTTTATTTTTGAAGCAGTTGCCTTGGCAGCGTCTGTTGTGAAGCAGGAACAAAGGCCCATTAATGTTATGAAGAGGATCAATTGGCAAGCGAATGTCGACCTTCTGCATGCCAAGGGGCCAAATCACTTCTCCAAAAAATACAGAATGAGCATTCAATCATTCAACAAACTCTGCAGAATACTTCATCCCATCCTTCAGGGGAATAGAAGCATGAAGATGTCTAGGCTCAGGACAGGAACCGACTCACCCATTACAATGGAAATTATGGTCTTGTCTCTCCTTCGGTGGCTTGGTGGCGGATCGTACCATGATATCTGTCAGGCATCTGGAATTAGCCATGCAGCCTTCTATATATGCTGTTACTTGACTACTGATGCAATCAACGAAGCACCAGAGCTAAAGTATGGGCTTCCATGTACAGCTACCCAACAATCAAACGTTGCAGCAGGGTTTGCAAATGTCAGCACGTCCAAAGCTTTAAGTGGTTGTGTTGGTTGTGTTGATGGACTGCTTCTGAAAATTGTAAATCCTTTTAAGAGGGAAACTGGGAATGTAAAGGCATACTTCAGTGGTCACTATCAGACATACGGAATCAACATCCAGGGGATGTGCGATGCCAAATGCCGGTTCCTGTATGCCAAGGCCGCTGCTCCTGGAGGTACAAATGATATAGTTGCCTATCAAAACACCCAGTTACCAGAATATGTTGCTTCATTACCCCGCAATAGATATATCATTGGTGACAATGCCTACCCTTGTTCAGAGAACTTACTAACTCCATATTCAGGTGACGAGAAATTGTATCGCAACAAGAGCAATTACAATTTCTTTGTAAGTCAACTCAGATTTAGAATAGAATGTTGCTTTGGAAGATTTATGGCCAAATGGCAGATATTCAAGTAACTGCTTACATTGTCATTAAAGAATGTTGGAAGAGTTTTCATTTGTGCGACCAAGTTGCATAATTATTGTATTAATGAGGGCAGCAGGGTAACTGGAATTCCATCTGATAATGATTTGAGTGATGAAGTTAATGGCGCGTTCCAGTCCTGTGTGGTCACAAATTTGACATTCTCGTCAATTCGGGAGTGAGAATCTCTCCATTTCGCCTTGCGTACAAATACTACCAAAAAAAAATTATGTGCAGAGATTCTCGTTCCCTTCAAACAAGAATGAATTAAAAATGTACTACCGTACCCTAGTACGAAAATTTCGATACACTATATCATGTGCTTCAATTGTTTACCCAGACACGATACCATGTGCTTCGCATTCTAATTGCCCATATGCTAATACGCTAATACGCTACAGTATACTGTATGTGCTTCAATTGTTTAGCAGCCTACTCGCAGTCTACTTGCTTATACGCTAATAAAATTTTGATACGCTATCATGTGCTTCAATTGTTAGTGGATCATGTGTTTTGATTGTTAGCGGATCGTATTTCTGCAACTGATTATAGTGTTTCGATTGTTAGCCCATACTTCTGCAACTGATTATAGTCCGCTAGTCCTTAATCATGTGTTTCGATTGTTAGCGGATGGGGGGATCTGGTGAAAATATCATGTGATTTCAGTCAATTTTATGTGGGTTCTCTTAAATGGCGCGCCTAACAAATTTTGAATCCCGTCAAACCGGAGCAGATCCTTCCTACCTTCAGTCGAGAACTAGTCAAAGGGAAAGACAATTCGGGGAATCGAAAGTGCCCACAGTACACTCTTCACACTATTGTGAGTGTACTGTGGGCACTTTAGATTCCCAAATTGTCTTTTGCTTCAACTAGTTCTCAATATTAGGCAGTCAGGTAGAAATCCTACTGAATCCTACGCAAAATTCGGAAAATTGACACGGACGACGGACATACAGAATGTCAAAAAAGGGCCGATTTCCGACCACACAGGATTGGAACGCGCCTAATCTGCCTTCACAATCAGAGTACATCCCTTCAGTTCCTAGAACCAATCAACAGGAAGTGACTGGCTCAGCATCTCAGCTAAGAAGAGTTTTGGTTGAAGAAATAGCAGCAAAAGGTTTGTCACGACCAAAAAGGAATATAATGCTGGGTGCTATTGCAGCTTCAGTTTTGAATGTTGCTGAAGGATATTTAGATTCAGAGCTATCAGAAGAAAAAAAGCTTCAGCAGGAAGGACAGCCTCAACCATTGGTTCCAGTCCTGGATGTTCTTGAAGAAACAAATGCAGGTAGTACACATCAAGCCTTCCATTCAAAAAACTGAAGAAGTCACTTATTGTGGGTTCCGGATTTCCTGTAGTTTTGACAGCATCTCTTGTACACTCTGTGAAGGTTGACCCATATTTCTCTCAGTTTCTTCCATCCATGTTCAACAAACTTACTGGGATCCACTTTCTTTCCATTCTCTTTCATGTGTTTGTCTGTGGGGAACAGAAGGGTTCCATTTGATGAATGGTCGTTGAATTCCTTTTCCACTTCCACCCAGAAGTGTTGCGGGCGGTACTCACCCCAGATGATACCCCTTTGGTACCACGGCATTTTGGGTGACAGTCATAAGTTGGGCTTCTAAATCACAAAAAGGTCACAGCCATCTGAAAGCACGTGCTCTTTCTTCTATCTATTCATATTTTAACACGTGCATTCAACCCTAAAGTATACATCCATCATTAAGACGTATGGTGCAGTGAAGGTGCGCCATAAAGGTGCAAAATATAAGTGTGTTCAAAGATCAAGAGTGTTTCAAGATAGAGCCATAAGTATGAAAAGCAGGGCACATTGAAATGGCATGTAATTGCACCAATACTGCAAAAGAGCATTAAATAAAAAAATGTGCTTCAGCCCTTAAGTATGTTGAGCCGTTAAGTAAAAAGATTGAATCCTCGCGCTATCAAAACTTAATATGCTTAAGTATGCATCCAGCATCTATAATGTGTGGTATCGTACCCGGTCTTGGTACCAGATCACCTAAAACGTCGGTACTGGATCACATGTGGTTTGGATTCGTAGAGCAATAAGTTTTTACTTAAGGGTTTTAATTTGGTACCGGATCACCCAAAATGTTGCTGCTACCGCATCCGGTACTGCCTCCATCACCCAAAATGTGGTAGCAACATTTTGGGTGATCCGGTACCCATACTTAAGGGTTTAACATACTTAAGGGTGTCAATTTTTTGATATTGCAAGGATTTTGCAGTATCGGTGCAATTAGACGCCATTTTGATACTTATGGCTCTATCTTGAAACACACTTGATCTTCGACCACACTTATAGTTTGCACCTTCATGGCGCACCTTCACTGTCAAAGTGGAGCACCTTTGCTCCAAACAAACTTATAGTTTGCATGCCAATAAAGGCATCAAAGGAATGTTATTTCTGTTTGCTACAGTTATTGCTGTTTCCTACAGTTTTTTGAACCACAATATGACCATGACTGTTTTGTCACCCAAAATGTCGTGGTACCAAAGCGGTATCGTCTGGGGTGAGTACTGCCCGTAGTGTTGGTCGTATCCTGCTTGGCCAGAGTCAATGATCTCCTTTGTTACAGTGTTCCCCAGAGTAGCAAACTTCGGCCTTACTGATTCAGAGAACAAGACGTTGAGAAGCCTGAAGATGTCTTGAGATTGTTTCCTCCCAGATACTGATGCTTCAAGTTGTACCAGTTTTCTGTCTTCCTGAAGTGAATTCCAGGATTTGTAGTTCTGGATCAAACATTTGATCATAAAGTCTTTCTTGGCATTATGCAGCCCTTTGATCTCAAGCTGGGCACAGATTCTTCTTATTTGAGTGCTTTTAATCTGAAGAAAAGTATACCCTCGAAGCCCAACTGGGGATCCAGATTTGTCGACGTCGACATTGTTCCAGGTCACATTGTTCATGTCAGGGATAGATTTCTTTGTGTTGGTCTTTCCCTCTTCTTTTGGTCAAGTCTGTCTTCCTGAGTAGGATTGGAATCATCATCCTAATCAAGCGAGCTGGGAGCTGCAACAACCTCCATGTCGATGTTGTCCACAGAGAGAACAGGTGGGCTATCCTCATTGTTGCTGTTAGTATTCTTCATTTGATTGATTGTTGTTTCAGTTACAGGTTTAAATTTGCTGCTGTCAAAAAAGTGAGGCGTTTGAAAAGCAGTTTGAAAAGCAAATCACTTCAGAGATCGGTTCGAAAAAGTGAGTGTTTGTATGAAGCTGTCACCTCCGCCAAAGCCCGATAGCTGTAGAGGCGCGAAAGAGAGCCTATTCTTGGAAAGGGACTGGAACTGTACAACAGACACTTAGCGCAATGGAATTCAAAGGAGGAAGTCTTACGTGTGAAGTCAGAGGAAAAGAAGGTGGGGACAGAGGAACAGAAGGCGGGGACAAGACAAATTTGATGGCGCCAACAAGATTGGATAGGCCCAGGAAGCAGCGGGAAGCCAAAGCAGGAGCAATAAGTAGAAAGTAATGTATTAGCAGTCTTTGTTATGTAAATTCGTCCATGAAGCACCTCTGTGGCATGTCAAAGGCATGTCAAAGTCATTGAAGTGATAGTATGTTGTTAAATTCATTGAATGTGAATAATGTTTCTTGAGAGAGGACAATTTATGTGTTGGCGATAACAATGAGCACACTGAGGCGCCTAAAATATTAAAAATATTAAAAGTATTAAAAATATTAACGTCCGCATGTGCTCTGCTTTAACGTCAGTAAAATCCTCAAAGATCGCGCCGATAAGAACGGCCCTTAGCGAAATAGGAAATAAAAACTCGTGTAATCTCAGCCATTCAAAAAATTACCCGCGCCTTCATGGGCCCTACACCATTTCTACACGTTTTCTAGTAGTTGTATTTTAAGTTAAATTATTGTCGTATATTTGCACACCTTTATGGCGCACCTTCACAGTGGCATGGCGCACCTTCGCTGTCACAGGCAAGGCACTATCGAACCACATGTTTTTGAAGGTTGGCACCAGAACGTTATTTCTGTTTGTTACAGTTATTGCTGTTTCCTACAGTTTTTAGAATCACATTATGACCATGACTGTTTTCTCACCCAAAATGTCGTGGTACAAGAGCGGTATCGTTTCGGCTGGCTTCAATAGTGATTTTAGAGGACCACCATGGTCAAAGGGCAATGGAGACGAAAAGATCTGAAATAGTGACCGAAATTATTTCGAATTTGTGACCGTTGAGTCTTCGTACACGTACGTGTACTGGTGTACGCGCGCGTGCATTAATTCCGGTTAAAAAAATGCCGCCCGTTGCAAGTGACGCGAATTGCTTCAACCTTTGTCTTGCTCCTGCCGAGACGAGAGAGGTCCAAGTTACTTCGCATTTCTCAAACTCCACAACTCTGGAACCATGTCGATTTCAATTTTTTGGAAAAAAAGAAGATTCCCAGATCCCCCTCTGGGTAACGAAAATTGTGGTCAGTTTTGATCACAAAAAAATGTGATCAGAAATAACAAATTTGTGATCAGGTTTTTGTGATCAATCTTGATCACAAATTCGAACTGTCTTGTGTACATTTTGTACTAGTCCCGTTTTTATCGTATAGCGTGGGCCAAGCAAAAAAGCACGGTTTAAACCGTACATTAGCAATCAAAGATATACGTAAACGAATATCAGTCAATATTCGTCGTACGCCTTACTCCCCCACSCCATTAGAAAGCGCTTTCAATTCTCTTTTCAACCATGTGCTTATTGTCTTTCTGCGACCGTTGAGGAAAAAGTTAGAGCCCCAACTGTCTGTTCAAGACTGAAACAGTTATACGGTTAAATTATACGTGTGCGTGGATTAGCTGCCATCTAATTACCGTGTAAAGACTACTTTGACTCAACGGATGTGAGTCCCACAACAGACAAAGTTGCTCACAAAATTAGGCCACTAATCGTGTAAACTCTTATCTTGGCAATTNGGCCAATTGATCCACAACTTCCAGATCGCCTTCCTCTCTTACTAATACTAAATAGATCTAAATAGATCATGTGTCTAGTGTGTTAAAGTTGGGATGCATGGTTGAAGAACTGGATGAGTGACAGGTCCTTATCCTGGAGGTTGCTCCCCCTGTGTTGATGAGTTTTTTTTGTTTCTTGGAAATTTGGTGCGCAGAGAAAYCAACAACAAGCTGGAAAAGGTTCTCAAAAAGAAACAACCAGTAATGTACACATTTATGTGAAGAGGAAAGAAAACTGTTTCCGACTAATAGATTCTCTAATTCTGATTGGTGCTTTGTTAGCATTACAAGCAAGCAAAGCTTGGTGCTTGTTAGTCCTACTAGTAATCTAAAACCGGCGAATTTTAATTGTACTCATAACCTGTTTTGTTTTTGATAGCATTATTCACAACAAAAACCGTTGCTTAGTCTTTACACAACGAATCATCATCGTCATTGAGGCGAGGACATCGTCTTGAAACTCTTACTGTATTTCTCTACCGTACGTGTTTTATCGAACAGTCAGTTTCCAACAACATATGTTGCAGTCCTAATATGAAAAATGGTATGACGTCACAAGAAAYAAAAAAGACGTTTGACCAATGAGCTTTTAGCGATAATGGGGCGATTGCATAATAGAACAAACGAGAAATTCTAGACTGCCGATGTCTGAAGCCAATGCTCCGCTTGTGCCGCTAGCCAAAACTGTCGGCAACCGCACATTTGGAGGGTCTGATGTATGATAATCGGTCTACTGAGGTGAAAATGCAGCTGCAAAACCGTGGGGAATGCTACGTAGGACGATAGTACTTGCAGACACGGAGAAGGAAAAATACGAACGCAAATAAAAATGCTGGAAGTACTTTTTACGCTGCTGAGATAAATTATTTCCTGTTGCCGATTGAAACAAGAGCGTTACCTTTTTTGACGCAAACAACTCACTTCGAACAAATTGGACAATCATTCTGTTGCTGTGCCGCGTTGGGGAGCTGCATTGTATCGGAGAGACCAAACAATATAAGACACCCGAGGAGAAACTGACGGAATGAGGCAATCAATTACGCTCCCAATTTTTGGATTTTTCCTCATATTACTTGGCAAACCAACCGAGGGATTGGAGTTGAATAATAACAACCAAAGAAAACACTACAAGATTTCTCGCCAATTTGATAGTTTGGATTCGATTCGCAGCGAGGCGCTATTTGCATCCATGTCTTCCTCTTCGTCAAGGAGCAGTGGCCCTGGACGATCAATTGGACCTGCTTTCACAAATCTCAAGGGTAGCCACGACGGAGTCAACAACAAAAGCAGCAACAGCGAAGAAGATAGCAAAATCGGTCGTTTGGAAGAGTTAAAGCAACAAGAAGCTGACCTGGCACGACAATTGGCAGAAATACGAATGGAGAAATTATCTGCTCTTCGTTCAAAGCCATTRACAATCGGTGTGATTGGATTCGGAAGATTTGGTCAATTCATCTCTAAAACGTTTGCKAAGCACGGGAACATTGTTGTGACATCTCGTAGTGACTACACTAATGAAGCAGATGAAATGGGGGCAGAGTACGTTCCACTCTCCGATCCTCAGTCCTTTCTGGACAAGAATTTGGACGTAATTATTCTTGCAACGTCGATTGTCAGTTTTGAATCTACCGTGAAGAACCTGACGCCACATTTGAAAGACTATGTTTCCAAGGGAARRAAAGGACCATTGTTGGTCGATGTTCTGAGTGTGAAGGAACATGCGCGGGACATTTTGTTAAAGCACTTGCCTGAAGAATGTGACATTCTATGCACACATCCTATGTTTGGACCTGATTCAGGAAAAAATGGATGGCAGAACCTGAATTTTGTTTTCGAAAAGACAAGGGTAGACGGCGTGTTGTTTGATCCCAGTAGTCACATCGAGCTCCAAAATACTGCAAGCAATGACCGATCGTACAATGAAGCCTATTCCTATATCGAGGCAATGGACAGAATAGAACGGTTCCTGAGTATATGGGAAGAAGAGGGGTGTAGAATGGTACCCTTGAGCTGCAAAAAGCACGACGAATATGCTGCGAACTCACAATTTATCACGCATCTTATGGGAAGAATTCTTGGAAAACAAGGTTTGCAGAAGACGCCGATTGATACAAAAGGTTTTGAATCTGTCCTCAAACTCATTGATTCGACTACGGCAGATTCATTCGATCTATTTTATGGCTTGTACAAGTACAACAAACGAAACAGCCAGTCCATCATTCATCAGCTTCAGGACGCTATGGATGACGTTGTAGATAATCTGAAGATTCTTGAGAGTGAAGACATGAAAAAACAAGAACTRAGACAAGCTCAAGAGGACGAACAAAACCGACAGGAATCGGAATCTGCTACAGACAAGAAAGCAATGGGGGCCTACTTGGAATAATATGCGACGAGTTCAGTTTAACTTAATCTAGAGAAGAAAAATTCATRAATTGTCTTGTTGCGATAAATAATTATTGCGAWGAACGAGTATGTATTCATACTTTAAATAAATTAACTTCAATAAATCATCGACCTTTTGAAAAGCACATCATCCTGCGATWTATGGGAATGCGTAACTAGATTCCTTCACTACTCCAGTTGAGTTTCTCCTTCGTCGTTGTCGTCATCATCTTCTTCCTCTTTGTCAACGGCATTGCCAGATTCTACAGGTGTCGACTCAGCGATRCCATCACCGTCGCTATTATTAGCATCAAYATCCTCCGCATCATCGTCTTCCGTAGYTTTTGCTGCCTGATTGACCTCTGCTGGTGRTGCAACAACAGCAGGCTTGTCCTCTTGCTCCGACGCACTTTCTTTCTCGCAGCTTTGGATTTCTTTGATGACGGTTGCCCATTCCTCGAKGGATATGRCTCCTGTGATTTTTTGCTCSTCTAACGGAATACCRGGAATGCTTACGTGGGTGGCGAATTTGCGTGCCACTAGGCATCCCCTGTCTCTCGCTAGCTTTCCCACCCGTTTCAAATCCGTTGCACCCTTGCTGAACAGTGCTGGGTTTTTCATGCCCTCGGTCCAGTCGGTGWAGGTCACCGGCGTCAAGACTATTTGCTGGTTTTTCATTGGTGGGGACGWCTCCGCAGAAGGATTTGCTTCTGAATGCGAYTGGGTCTGACCCACTGCGTTCTTTGGTGACGATGCGGCAGACAAGCCACCTTCTCCGGTCTGTGWCGACGACGACTCCTCGTCTCTCAAKCGACCCTTCTGAGTATCATTCCCATCCTTGGTGTACCGCAASTCGCCCAAGAGTGCCAAGGCCGTTGGGAAAAACATCTCATCGCTGGCATTGATGTGACGGAAGGATTGCCAGAGCTGGTGCTTGGCCGGTTTGAATGGTCGGTCCATACCGATGATGGACGAGGCGTGCTTTCGGGACAGCAACACCCACTGATCACCCTTCCAGCGATACTGACCGGGAATCCTTCGATTGATCCCCGCGAATTGGTCGTCCTCGTACTTGTTTTTGGGCGTATCTTCTTCCGTGCGATGGCGTGCATTCACCCACGACACGGTCGAATCAGAAATCTTTTTAAAGAATTCCGGGGCCGTGACCACGGGCATGCAGCTTTCCGAAACATACAAAAACTGGTCCACCGGCGGAATGGAAGAGCCATCGAAGGAGGGAGGGGACCGAGCCAGGAAGCGGCTCGGGCAAAACCTCTTGTCCTCGCATTTGGGCACGGCGTYGTTTCCGATCTTGAGCCCGTTTTGCAAGAGATCCAGCATGGCACGCGTGATCTCCACCGATCCCCATTCCGGTTCTCTCGTCAGATAGACCGGATCCATGAACGAGTTCCCTCTGCCCTGTTTCGGACCGAAGGTCAGAAGGCGCTGGCGCATCCATTCGCTGGTGACCTTTTTGGGGAATTTGGCATGGCAAAGCACCGAGACGAAAAARTCGTCTACCGATTCGTCGAGCGACGACGACAACGTCTCCATCCACCCCTTCCATATTTCTTCAAAGGGTAGGTCGTCAATGCAAATGACCAGCAGGGCCACATGTTTCGACTTCTTGGCTTTTTCCTCGGCCGTGGGAGCCCGTGGAAAGCCCCGGGGGATTCGATAGCCGAGKTTGCGCAGTTCGTCCAAGCCGTCGTGGCTGGGTGGTGGCCCGTGACCGTGACCGTAGCCGTGCCCGTGGCCCGATGATCCGTACCCGTGCTGCGGAGGATGAAAGCGTCGGCGGTTTGTAGATGGACCGTGGCGGTAGTTCGAATCCTGGCTCCATTCGGCGGGTCGGTGACGTCGCCTGTCTCCTCCGTACCTATCATCGTCACGCCCACGATTGGGGTAATCATAGCGACTGTTYCCTCTACCGCCATAGAAGCTGCTGTTACCACCGTAGTTGCCTCGCCCCCCACGGTCYCCTCGGTTGCTACTGTAATTGCTATTGCCATGGCCATTGTCGCCACCGTTTCCTCTGTTACTGGAACTATCCGAAGACTTCTTCTGAAAGGCGGAAAGCTGAGAACGAAAATCCATCTTCTTTGCTCTGTTTTGATTGAAAGTCAATGTCAATACGCTTTCCTTCTTCACGGTTTCCTTCTTCTGGTAATGGCGTTTTTCACTGGCAAGAAATACGGTTTCCTTCTTCTGGTAATGGCGTTATTCACTAGCAAGATTCTTCGACAACGTGACAGCTCACTCGCGTTATTGTTGATTCCCACCCGTCGCCGACGTTGAGAATCTCTCAAAAGATATTTTTTTGTGCCTGTCATCCCATGTGAACACATGTCTGTCGATTTTGAAAACGACACGACGGAACTGGTATCCATTTTTCCCTAACGGAACCAGTACGTACTCGTAGGCGTAGGCTATGTACCCAGAATCGGGAGGGTGAAGAACACAGAACAGCCAGAGAGTACARTAACGGGTAATACGGTACGATGTCAGAACTATGAAGCGTACGTATGATGATGATGATTGATGACGATGTTTTTCGTTTTTCGTAAGTCTGGCCACCACCCTACGGTACMTACGTACTGGTCGTACGTACCAAACTCAAATGCTGCAATTTAGTTACGACTAACTTGACTATCTAATTTCTAATGTATCTTTCCCAACGAACTTTTTCAAGTTTATGAAGCGATACCGTACCGTACTGTATCGTACTGTAGAGTACGTTGCATGTAATTTGCGCAGTCGTACTCGTGCTCTCTCGTGCCAGTTGCCTCATCACGTAAGATACGAACCAGCAGTCGACAGCTGACACAGATAGAATCAGTTGACATCATACAATCACCATAGGTCAAGTCCTGACAAAAACATTGTTTCCTTTCCCTTTTTCACAAGAAGAACTATCGAAAACCAACTACTTCCTTAGTTCCTTATTTTGCAACCATGACAATTTCCACACGACTTTCGAATCTCGTTGTTTTTTTTCTCTGTTTGGTCTCGGCTTCGAGGGAGTTCGGATTCGCTTCGGCTTTCTCGCCCACCGGGCTGCCACAGTCGTCCCTGGTGTCGCCTAAAGCGTCGGTTGCGGGTACAACGACCCGGGTCGGAATGGGGATGTTCGATTTTATCCAGAACGCCTTCAAAAACGAAGAATACGACGACCGACTCGCAACCGCCTCCCACATCCTGGTCGACACCGAGCAAGAGGCACTGGTCATTATGAAAGAGATCGAAGAAGGACAAACAACCTTCTCCGAGGCAGCGAAGACGTACTCCAACTGCCCCTCCTCCTCTAAGGGGGGATCCCTTGGCCAATTTGCACCGGGAACTATGGTCCAGGCGTTTGACGACGTGGTTTTTGATGAGAACGTTGCTATCGGTTCCATCCAGGGACCCGTTTCGACACAGTTCGGGTGCCACTTGATTGTTGTGGAGGATCGAACGGTGAATAATGTGCGCTCGGAAGGAGATGGCTTCTTCTAACAGCTAGTGGTCATTTGTACTGCTAGTAGATGCATCTATTCTACTAGATCAGAGGGTAGACGACTGGATGAATGTTGAAAACAGAAACGTGGAAGTTTTGGCTTAGATTTAAGATGTATCTAGAGTTATGTCTATGAATATATTTCATTCTACGCAAGACCRAGTTMTAAAGGCTCWAAGCTATTCGTTTTCATCGTCTGCGGCATCTAGTAGCAATAGTAAGCTAGTTCTTCTCCTTGAAACGGTTACYACGGATCATCTACTATTCAATAGAATCATGTATTATCCACGAATGTTACTTTGCTACTTTACCACKGGGTTCCTTTGTCTTCCTCTACCCACAAACAATGCKATGATTCATTGCATTGTTTCCTTGCTTTGTTCGCTCCCGGCTTTTCCGGCCTGAAATGAATCAGAACAATGATTTTGTTGTTGTTTTAGATACTAGCCGAAGTCACCGTTCTACGTTACATACTAGTAATCGTTAATCCTACCGTACTGTACTACGTACCGTAGTGTACTGTAATACTGTACGTAGTCTATTGTTAGTGGTATGTATGGTACTCCCATACGGTAATAGTATGATTTTGTATTTCAAATGCATCGTATCTATCGAAAATACTAACCATATGATACCTAACAAAGCGCCACACTATTGATTACTTGTAAAAAATAAGACAAAGTAGTTAAGACTGTTTTTGTACTGTTCCTACRTATTTCTACGGAAGGCATCTGTACCTCTTACTAAAAATTTGATTTTGACTTTCACTACGCAACACGGATCGTACAGACCGATCACTGGTTGCATGCACTCTAGCTGTCGCGCTCTGAACCCGATATGCATACACGACATAGTAGTTGTTAGTACCGTACGGTAAGTTGACCATGGGATTTTGATCAAGCTCGATAGGTTGATGTCGATAGCGCATCAGCATTAGACAAACACATTAATCTTTATTTAGTTGGTGGTTGGTGAGATGTTGCGGTGCAGGTATTGCGATGGGTTTAGATCGGGTAGCAAGCGTACACGGCAAGAATCCAGCGACGAGACTGCACCCGTTGTTGTAGAACTAAGCGGCAGSCGTCTTTCCATCCGTTTCTAATCATACTGTTTCCATTCATCTCTTCACATTCAACTGGCGCGTAGTTTACTTTTTTATTACAATAAATTCAAGATGGGTAAGCCAAATGGACTCCGAACCGGGCGCAAGCTCCGAATCCACCGACGAAACCAACGTTGGCAGGATAAGAAATACTGCAAGGCCAACTCTATCACCGCCATGAAGGCCAACCCTATGGGAGGATCCACAATGGCTAAGGGAATTGTCTTGGAAAAGATCGGTATTGAGGCCAAGCAGCCTAACTCCGCTATCCGTAAATGCGTTCGTGTTCAATTGATTAAGAACGGAAAGAAGATTGCCGCATTCGTCCCACGTGATGGTTGTCTGAACTATGTTGATGAGAACGACGAAGTATTGATCGCCGGTTTCGGTCGTTCCGGTCACTCCGTTGGAGATATTGCCGGAGTCCGATTCAAGGTCGTCAAGGTTTCGGGAGTATCGCTTTGGGCCCTATACAAGGAAAAGAAGGAGAAGCCTCGTTCGTAAACAATAACAATACAACAATATATAAAATCACCAACCCACCCTCCTGTATATCGACTGGTATTATTTACATTGAAAGSCCCGGCACGTCTAGAGTTGCGTTGGAAGAACATTGAGTCTACGAGCAGRTTCAGTTTTTCTCCGTACTGATCACAATAGTACATTCGGGTYGAGGAGATTAAAAATAGAAAGGTTCTAAATCAATATCATTGTAGCAGGTCCGATTCTCTTCACAAAGATTTCGAGAAGCCAGTAGAGACGTCCTGATCCCCCCCACATGCAACAAATTCATTTGCAACTCGCGTTTACCGAGTATCACGTGYAAAATGAAACTTGGCCGGGGATAATCTGGTCACTGACGGACATTTGCAATGATAATTGAATCCTTGCGTTTCGTATTCATTGCACGTTTTCATTCAAACTATTATATTTGTCTAGTGGGACGCAAAGATCTTTGCCCTCAACTTGATCCATGGCAAATGGATGCGTCGTACCACTTCTCGTAAAAAAAAATTAACCTTTATTTGAAATGCATTGCATAGTCGAACCATGGCAATCTATTCAATTGCACCACGACAGAAGCGAACAAAATCAAGAATCAAATCATTCGACTACGCGCATGAAAATAACTTGCTATTAGAGATRAGAAATAGATAGATGATAAAGAACATGAGAAAGTATATTATTGATTCTGCTCTTCCGTCCCTACGTTTGCTATGGCCAATGATAGATTCCGACGGCAGCTCCCCGCTCACGGCAGTACATCGTCGTGAAAGKTTAAGAACGTCTTTTCGAGAATGGGCATTATTTTTTCGGATTCCTTGGGAGTCAAAAGCATCCGCAAGTCGGCTCGATCGGCATCGGGCTTCCCAACCAASAGAACCGGATCCAACAGCCTAACAAGATTGAACTCTTTGCCTCGGTGATCGAACGTCATCAACACTTCAACCTGCTCCTCATCGCTGTCATCGTCGTCGTCATCGTCGTCTTCTAGCTCTTCATCGTCGTCCTCCAATTCTCCGACAAGGGTCAGTGTTTGGGGTGTTCGTTGCAGGGTCAATTCTTCTTCGAATTCTTCCTCGACAATGTTTTCGGCGATGGGAAAGATATCGTCCATGAGATCATCGTCCAATTCCACTGGAAGCAGGTTTTCGCCCTCGAAATAGCACAGGGCGACACAGTAATCACAGGGAACGCCAATCGTGTACTCSACGCCATCGACCGTGATGATCGAATCTGCGTAGCATTCAATAAAGCTGTTCTGGGATCGGTCCAARAAGGGAATCGGAACGCCCTCGTCTTCTTCGGAYACTCGCTTYAGAGTTGCGTCTCCTTTTCCGGCGTAGAGGGACGAATGCGCAACCGATTGTCCCTGTCGTGAACGGATGGMAGCCTGCGGCAGCGAATGTGTCGAAAAGGCATCGTTTGTCGTGATGAGAAGGCAAGCCRTGACCACAATTGSCACGAARCTACGACTGATGAACATGGTCGTGTTGTTATGTAATTGTAAGCTGATCTWGTAGCGTAGTTGCAATGAAGTGGATATTATATCGCACGAAGCAGGCAATCGWAATACTGAATAGAAAGGGTTCTKTGATGTATTAGATTCGTCAAGTATGGGGTCTACCGTACAGATCATCGCTTGACGTGGAAACTTGCGGTAAACAAAGGAGATGATGACTATTCGATGATGTTTCTGATTTTTGTNTTGTCTTGTGAGCGCGATTGGTTGGATATTGATAAAGAACTAAAGAGGTGACAGCTTGCCTTGTTGAGGTTGATGTAATGAGAATATTTTTTATTTTTCGTGCGCTCAGAAATCAACAAGCCCGAAAACGTTCTCTGACAGGAAACATATACAATATGCACATGTAACGAAAGAGGAGGGAAAACTCTTTCCGACTGATGGATTCTCTAATTCTGATTGGTGCTTTTGCTGGAGTTAAGAAGCAAGCAAAGTGAGCAAAAAACTGGCGCGTTTTATGTACTCATAACCTGTTAGAAATCGATAGTCTTATAACGCACCGAAACCTGTACTGTAGTATGGTAGAAGCTACTGAGCACACAGAAGATTGAGGTTATTCACTAGCTACTCATGATTAACTCGTTCCAGCAGGTATCGATTTTACGGCATTTGTACGAGTACAAGTACGACGAAAACTCGTTAGTCGGAAAATACTGTTCGAAATACCACCAATAAACCATGTGATCTCCGTATTCTGCTCAATGTTGTACCGTACCGTAGCTCAATGATGAATTGAGAATGATAATTAGAGACAGGAAAGCATGAGCCAAGTAGAKGAAACGCCGGCTTCTCTGAAAGATACGAAAGATGCTGCATCGGCAGTGCAACAATCACCGAAAGTAGACTCTATAATAACTAATCTGGATGCAACAATCGCCGGTTTCGGTGATGGCCACATTTTTCCAGACACAGAAACGTCGCCGGCTTCGAGCTGCTGCAGCAGCAGCGACAAAACCGACCACCGAGCTAACGCGCTTGGAGATGGAATCGTCGAGCGCTTTTCGCCTCCCGGATTAGAGGAGCCTTTCAAACAATTGCACTCGATTCTTTTTCCCGCCTTGCACCGGGGCCATGCCAAGGACGGCATCGATCCTGGCCGTGCCGGTCCCGCCACACTGCCGCTGTCTTCTCCCTCCTCCAAGTTCCAGAATCCCATATCATCTTCGTCCGCAGCGATTCTAATGGGAGTCAAAGGAAGCGGCAAAACGCTCTTGCTGGAACGTGTCCTAGCGGCTTGTCGGGAACAGCTCCAATACAATCCTGGTGGTGGTCGTCGGCGTCTCCTGTATCGGATGGTCGAAATCAACGGTATTGTATGCAGAGGAGAAGACGTCGCATCGGTAGTATATGAAATAATCCGACAACTCTCTGATATTGCGTATAGATCTATCCAGACAACGAAGGCCGAGGAATCGCCCTKGAAGGCAACTAGGAAAATTAGAAGAACCAGTGGTKACGATTCTGACACCACAGGCAAGCGCGGCTTTTCTTCGGATTCTATTCTTCGCCACAATGACGGGAAAACAGAAGAGRGAAATGAAACTGGCAGGTTAGGGGGAAACGAGAAAGATGATAGTGGTGATGAGTCTATCTTTGTGCATGAYGACGATGATGCAAACACACGAAAAAGAAAAGCTCGGCGCCAGAGACGAAAGCAACGCAAGATAGACAAACACATGCTACGGCTTCGAAGGGCGACATTCAACTCGAACCTGTCTCTGTTGGAGTCCATTCTCGAGTTTGCAGCCGCCGACGACATTCCGATCATATTGAATCTAGACGAACTGGATTCCTTCACCGACGAAGGAGAGCGACAGATGCTTCTCTATCATCTATTGGATCGCGTAGCAACTCCGGGATCCAACCTCGTTTTGCTTGGCACGACCTCGTCGTTCTCGGCACTGACGCTATTGGAAAAACGAATTCGGTCCCGCGCCGAAGGGACGTCGAAAATAATCTATCTGCGCACTCCGCCGACGTACCACGGACTCTTGGAGTTGTTGGATTACAAACTCAAAGGTTGCGTGGCACGAAAAGACATATTGGACAGGTTRGCCCATCCAAAAGACATAGAAGCCAAGGCGCGCGAAATTGTTTCCAAGAAGGGCCTGGGCGCGAGGAATGGTCATRSAAACCATACGGAGGAAAGCACGGATGAAATTGTGAAACTGTCTGTCGCAATGGAACGGGAATTCAGAGTCGGCAGAGATACAAGGTGGTTTAGTCGCGTGATTGCCACATCTCTATCACTGTATCGTCACGATTGTATCATGGCCATGTCTTTCAACGACAGCAGCGTTTCTTCAGGAAGCCMTTTGTCCGACGGCGCTCCACCCAATTTCTGCGCGAAGTATATTCGGGACGCAATGGCTATGATGGGTGCTTCCGTCTTGGAAACCATGGCGGSATCYGGTCARCAACCCGATCTCTGCATAGTCGATGGCGTAGCTGCAAGTCCTCGTTTGCAGGCACTTTTGGATTTGTCGACGCCACAGGTCGCACTGATGCTGTCTGCSAGACGAATACTGAAGCGGGAGGAGCAAAGAGAACTGGTTGTGCTKGCTCCCCTCACCTTGGAACGAATGCTGAAGGAATACGAATCGTTTCGACGGGGGTCGAAATCGATGGGGAATTCAAAACYACTGAAAAGGGCCGCATCCCATCTCATGGAACAAGGTCTGTTAGTGCCCTCCATGGATCATTCGGGAGGTGGACCTCTTCAGTACGATGTGTCCAAAATGTATAGAACATTGGATAACTATACCTTGTTGCGACTTCCACTACACATTCCATACGACATTAATCGAGAGCTGGGGAAAGCTCTGGAACAAAATCTTTTGGAATGTCCGACCGCACTGAAAGAATGGGCTAGATTTATTTCGAAAGCTGCCTAATAAAATCGTCGACACGTATGGCATTAATGGTCTATTGTGCTGTATCGTGTTTTCCATGCTTTATTCCTTTTTTGGACACAACATCCATTGTGTTTGAGAACAACATGGATCTATCTTCTAGGTTCGAACATCATACTCCCGTTTCCACCATGACTACTRGAAGTTGTTGTAGGCATCTGGGGATTCATCATCTTTGCCTCTTCGACTGTTAACAAGACACTTTGCAAGGCTTTTTGGGAAACGAGCAAAATCGGAAAAGATTAAGTGAAAGTCAGAACGAAAAATCGAATGCCCCAAAATAGGGAACAATCGTACACTACTTACCTTTTTGATCGATTGGTTGTCCCATCAGTCTTAAAAATTGTTGCACTTGTTGGATTCCCTGATCAGTGCTAAGATTTAGACAGTGTTCGTGAAGGAACTGAAGTATCCACTTGGGTAGCTTCGATCGTTTGTCGTGGCGGTTGTAACGACTATCGGCAAGGATCATGAGTCCATAGTCGGTCTTGCTTCGGATGACCCGACCTACACACTGGGATGTTTGGCGGAGGGCATCGAAATTCAAAAAATCGGCTTCTCGAATCTGGTAATGGGTCTGTAGAAACTCGAGGCGGGCTCTCAAAACATGAGACAGGGTATATTGGAATGGCACCCCAAACATAACTACCGCACGACCATAATGCCTATCAAAATTGATACCCTCGGAAACCTAAAAACAGAAAAAGGAGGGATTAGTAAATGTAAAAAATCCTCATGCTCTAGGTTGTTTGCAACCAACTTGCACTGTCCGAACTGCGAGACAGAATGAGCACACACCTTTCCCCTCGCAACGGACAGAAATACTGCCCCGCGACCCGAGTCGCATGCTCTCCTGAAATTATCTAATGCCAATGTAGTCTCGACCACGTCCTTGGTTTCTATAAAAACTAGTTTTGTCCGTGTCAAGTCCTTGAGCACACCCGTGGCATCCCATTCGGACACAAGCTGCTCCATGTACGAGTAAGACGTAAAGAATGCGACCACTCCATCGGGAATCACGCTGCACAAATCCACCAGCATTGCACCATAATTCCTCACGACACTAGCATCGTTCCTGTCTTCGTATCTGGTAGAGACAGCCAACTGGTCCGAGCCTCGAGTGATCACGAGTGGACGGATGCACGGGCGGAATGTAGACATGTTCAACGACTCCGATATGCAGGGCTCGAATTGCAGCAACTTTGGATACAAATCAATAGGTGACAAAGCTAGAAAAATGCAAAATGCGTTGAGTCGAATGAGACACACACGTTGTTTATAGTAGTGCCAACAGCCACATCATAACAACAACGCATCCGTGACAAGCACTTGCAGAATCATTGCTGCTGATGCTCTTCTTTCGTTCGTTTATCACTTACTCCCCGACGTGATGATGACGCTACTGAATCGTTTGAAGACCGGAGCGATTGCGAGCGACGAGTCCAGGCACGAGAGCTGGATGCAGGGATCGGAAGCCCCGGGAATGTTGGATCCGTTGGGCTCCATGATGATCGCAAACTTTGCCACCCCTTCCGAGTACGTGGCCAGCAGCGTCGAAAAATCCGCAACGTCCCCCAGCGAGTTGAATTCGTCCATGTTGGAAACCTGGAGGGTCCGGAGGAGCGAGTTGAGCCTCGAATAGGCAAACCGAAGGGGCTTTGCCTCGAGGGACGTCCCGTTCGTCATCCGGTGCAGAAAGGCCAGGGGGGTTTCGCTCGTCACGCCGCCGTTTGGGCCCGTGATGGACTTGAGGCGGTTTTTCAGGTGCTCGACAACCTTTTTCATGAACCGAATAAAGTGTTCGGCACGGCGGATGTTCCCGGGGACGCTCTCGTTCAAGACGTCTGGGGCCAGAACGTTGCTGGCAAGCCCCGTGTCGTTGGCCGGTGCGTCCAGCAGGCCCTGGTCGATGAGCCCGTTGATGAGGTTTTGGTATTCCTGGTTCAGCCGCTGATTGTCCGAAGCCTTGATTTTCGTCACCTCCGAGGACAACCGACCGAGGGACCGCGTGGCTTGCTCGAGGCCGCGATCGTTGATCTTTACGCTGAGGGCTTCGATGCATACCGAATCGATGTTGTGGGCTTCGTCAAAGACCACGATGCTTTCCGCTTCGAGCTCCTTCGACACCATCTTTGCGACCTTCGGGTCGAGCATGTACTGGTAGTTGAAGACCAGAACATTGGCGTGGTTGATTGCCTGCCGAGCGAGATAGTACGGGCACCAGCCCCGGGCCTGTCCCCATTTTTTCAGTTCCTCCAGATCGTACACCCCGCTCGGCATGTTGGTGGATTCCCCGGCCTCCTGGAAGCTGTCGAAAAAGCTGCAGGTCTCGATGCTCGACCCCGGGTGGGTCTTGGCGTGCTCGACGACCCAGGAGGCGGTCATGCTCCGGCAGGCGGCGTCCACCGCCTCGCGATCGCTCTCGGCCATGACCCGTTCGTTGACGCACATGTTTCTCCGGCTCGACAGGCACAGGGCCAGCTCCCCGCTGCCCCCCGCCCCCTTTGGTGTGCGGATCGGTCCCATGGACACCGCTCGCCCCCGTTGCTTTGGAACCCCCCGGATCGTCCGCGGCCGCTTCTTTTTGGGTGGCGACGGCGGATTGCTCGGGCTGCGCTCTCCCGTGTCTCCCGTGCTGTCTGTTTCTGTTTCTGCGTCCGCGTGGCTCTTGTTGCCTTCTTGCTGGCCCGCTCGCTCCATCGATGCGAGTTCCAGCTGCTCCGCTCGGTACAAGAGGACGGTCCCCAATTCTTCCACGACGTGGTTCATCTCCGGAACGGTTCGTGTGCAATAGACCAATTTTCCCACCGACGGATTGGCGTACTGGTAGGAGGTGATGAGGGAGAGGAGGCAGACGGTTTTTCCGGTTCCCGTCGGCATCTCCAGGAGGCAGTGGCCACCGGCATCCAGAGACTGCTTGAGGGACCGCATGTATTGGAACTGTTCCAGGTAGATCCTGTCGTAGGGAAAGAAGACGTCGAGGCCGTCCAGATCAAATCTCATCGTTTTTGATGCCGAGCTCTATTTTGCAAGTTTTCGTTTCGGCGCGGAAGTTTTCAATGCTGCCGTTCCTTCGAAACATCGACCGATCAACCGATCAACCGATCGATCGATTGTGGTTTGATTGATGCTTGGATCGCTCTGTCGCTGTAGTTGGTGTGTATCCTATTTAGCAAGAATTGGGGGTATTGATTGACCTGTCATCAAAAGAAATAGAAGTACCATTACTCAGATAGCAGTACAGGTACGTACGGGTAGTTCGCGCGATGGGTTGGAAATGTTCGTCTTTCAACTTCTTGTGGGACTCGCTTCGAGTTTGGGCTTCGATAGATCCTCGTTGAGAGACGTTGTTTCGAAAAGTGCGCACTCTCGCGCGAAACAAAAAGCAAAACGAATGAATCACGATCCCAAAAATCCCGCCGACGCCAAACGTGATCTTTACTCGTGGGCTCGGCCATGGCCAAAAAACAGTCGCGCACTCCATTTCAATGGTTTTTACTTCGTAATCATCAACGACGACGACGCCGACGACAAAAACAAAAACTGCCACAAAGTCAACAATCACCACACAACATTCGGCAGGTCCCGATCACATACATAAAGATAGAATTCGAGAACTATACAAATAAATTCAATAAAATGACAACAAWATGCATCGGATAACATAAATCATGACGAAACCGGAAACTTCAACAGCAGCGACAGGGCGCAAGAATACTCGTAGCAGCAAMAGAGGAGCAGATGTTGCAGCAAAAAGTGCCGCCAGCAAAAAAACATCCGGCASGGGCCAAACACCACCCGTAGCTTTTGAGGCTCCTTCCCACGTCTTGTTCTCTGGAATTATTCCTCCCAGGGCAACGGTGTCGGAGCCGCTGGCATTGCCATCCACCGCGAACCTAAAACCACCTCCAAAGCTGCGCTTTACGATCGATCCCCGCATCGAGAAAGACTACGTTTCCAAACGAAAACGGGCCTACGACGGCATAGATCTTTCCACCGGGGCTTCTCTGTCGGATTCTTCTGTTTCTACCGCCACCAATCCCTGGGAGGGGGTGGCGAGGGTGGAACGGGACCTCGTTTCCTGCTGCGAGCCACTCGGGAGGGACTATTTCTTGAGGCAACGCGACAACCACGACAGCGACGAAGAGGAAGACAGCGACGACGACGGCGCCAASGACGAGAACGATGCTGGTCCGCACCCGCAWACCGCCGAGCAGCATTCGCACCTGCACGAACTCTCGGCCTTTGCGGTGGGGGGAGATCCCGAGGATTTAGGGGGAGTGCTGGCAAGGGARAAAGGTACGGRCCAATGCATGAATGAAAAAATGAATGAATGCATCCATCGATGGTACATGGAAACCTTGGATGCATCTAGAACCTGTCTTTTGGCATACCATAGGAACCAAATGGTCAGAGGGTTCTGCTSTTTTCAATACGCAATAAATCTACCCATTTCTATTTGTCTCACTGATTTTCGTTTTCGTTTTCGTTTCCGTTTCCGTTTCAATTCTATTCTATTCCATTGTGTCGCATCAAATTTTTGGCCGGCTCACCGGAATGGCATTGCCGCTTCATTTCTGCCTTCTCCAAATCCTACACTTAATCCTTGCTTATTCTGTGGCCACAATGGTATTTGTATCCAGAAATTGCCTTTGCCGCAATTTTATCGCGGAGCTGCCATACCATGRCTTCGAAGAGTTTGGCACTTGCTATATTGGAACGAACGCTAGGAGCCTACCTGGCAGAAGAAGCTAGCACGGGGAACCAGAACCAAAACTCACAAAAGGACAACAWYRCAAACGACGAAACCCGCGATTCCGAAAATCGAAAAGATRCTGCTGCTGCTGGTGCCAACACCGACACGAACAGTCCAGCCGGCGCCGGCAAAGAAGATGCCACCGAACAATCCGAACAGTCCACCAGGTATCAAAATCGGAGGAAGCGCCGCCGATTGCTAGACGGCAGCAAAGAAGAATCCGGCGGGGGGAACGATATAGTCTCTGGCAATGCGACTACTACTGCGAGTGGTGAAAGGGAAAACAATGGCAAGAACGGGGACGGCGGGGATGCTTCCTTGTCTAGACAGGTTGCCGATAGCAGTGCGAATAGCAAAAACAACAACAACAACGACGACGACAACAACAATACTGCGAATGGAGAACCACCATTTTCAAAACAACCGCAAARTCGTGGTCGCCTGGAACTATTCTTTGCAGCGGGAGGACTCCGAATTTTGAACCAATGGCTCAAAGAGGCCATTTCCTACGAGACGAAAACAACGCCAACAGCAACCAAGGTATCTGGCCCTCGCGCGGCCGCTGCGTCAACGACGACGGCAGCAACGACAGACACGAATGTCCCCATTCGAAAGGCCAGCGCCACTCGCCCACTTACCCTGGTCATTCTTCGTTTCCTGGAGCACATACCCTTTGAAAAGAAAACGGTGACGAGGAGCAAAATCAACAAGCAGATACAAAACCTCGCCAAGAAAATCGAATCCATTCAAGAACAACTCCACAAGCACCAAGCCAGCGGAAATGTGGACGTCGATCCTAACCTYCAAGAGGACCTGAAAGACTGGACGACACAGCCATCCATCCCGCCGGAAACCGCACTCGCCCAGGTCAAGCTTGCCGTCGATGCCGTCAAGACGTCCTGGAGGAACAAGGCAAAGGCAAAGAGCAAGTCGGGAAAAGGCGCCAAAAAAGCCAACGCCGACCCGTTCGGTGACATGAGATCCACGATCCGGGAACGGTTGCAAGCAATGGTCCTGTTCAAGAGCGGGGCACTCYCGGAACGGCCCGAATGGTACAATCCTTCGGCGGTGGCCGCCGGCACGAAGAAACGGCCTCGATCGCCGGAGGCCGGCGGGTCACAGAGCAAGCGGCAACCAAAGACCGAGTCGGAAGCCGAACGGCTCCGGCTGCAACAGAAAATCAAGCAGGCCCAGTCGCGCAAGCAAAAAAGTCTGCAACAGCTCCGGGAACGGCTCCGCCAACGAAAAACGGCAACGGGCCTCGCCACCAGGAGCACGGTGTTGGTGCCCGCCCCCTTCGGGAACGGAAGCCAGAAACGGGTGGTCTGGAAAGACGGGATGAAGAGCCAGGCAGCTCGGAACAGAAGCAAACTGGAGGAGGTCTTAATATTTCGATCCGAAGACACACCATCGGTGGTGGGGTCTTCTTCTGGTACAAACGCTCCAYCTCCGTAGCTAGATCCACTGGCTGCTACGAACGGAAAGAAGGGACTRGGATTGWAATTTCGTAAGCATCATGCGTTTRCTGCACACCACTACATTCGACAAATTTGCCGAAATAGACCAACGAACGAAATATAATTTAGAATTTTGAAAAAGAAAACATGAATATATGAGGTCAATGAAAGTAAATGTAGGCTTCTATTTTTATTGCTGATTGAGTGCAAGCCMTGTAGGGGTTTATCTGCTGCAATCATAGTGAAGGAAATGAGCTGGTCGTGGTTGTGTGCAACCATTCTGCTTCTAAGATTGGAGCAAGGATCGAGTTAC
>CAACVS010000056.1:0-55023 GCA_900660405.1 Pseudo-nitzschia multistriata | reverse complement strand
TCCCCTTGTATTCTACAATGGCACGATCCATGAGTTCAAGCTGCAACGTCAGTGGTATCGATGGCGGAAAGATAAAGGCGTCTTTGATACGTTTGGGGTATTCGGATAATTCCAGGGGTCTGCCTTCCTTTGAAGATTTCTCAATGACAAGAATCAAGTCCCGACACAGTTCTCGATCCAAATTCACCATATGGTTGAAAGTGTTCACAARAATMTCGTACGCCTGGCAATCCCTATCGAGCGTACCMTCTTCGTCTTTGATGGGGACGGGAACGAGAACGTAACCGCGTTCCTTTCCTKGTGCTTTCCTACCAATRCGGCCAATCATCTGGCGCCCCCCAACTGCGCTTTTTACGGGGTCGGCAATCACAACGAGTTCCAGTGAAGGCCAATCGAYTCCCATGGAAAGCAATTTGCAATTAGTGATAAGTGACTTTKCAGATGCTTTGGCGCCGCTCAGTATCTGCTTGCGTTTTGCAGCAGACATGGTGTGGTTCATATGGAACACACTAATGTTGCTGTTGCTYTTCTCATCTTGCATTGTGTTCATGAACCGCTTTGCTCGCAGGTTTGTTGAATGGAAAGAGACCGCATGCTTAACCTTTAGTTTGTGGTAGGCAGACCTAATCGCAACGGCGAGGAAATGGTCCTTTTCTGTCTCAGSATTCCAGCTACCGTCTTCGCTATACTTGTGGAAGACTCTAGTGTCGGCAAAATATAGAGAAATYGGGAGTGTCGTTTTTTCCTCGACGCTTTCTCGGTGGCTTTTGTTGGCRAGACAAGGCCCGAATAAAGACTCGTCACCAAAACTACGAATCTTCGCGGAGGAGTCTTTGCTCTGCGGAATAAAAATAATTTCTCCATTTGATTTCACGGGCGATGGYAATRCCTTGATAAYCTTGGTGTCTTGGGTATAGTTATKGGGTGTCCCCGTCATGAAGAGACGGTTTCGAATTTCTATGTTTGAATCATAGAGRCCGTACGAATATCCTTTTTCTTTTTTKTTKKKGTCACCGAATCTGCTATCCGCTCCTTCCATTCTGTGTGCCTCGTCAAAAACGGCAAAGTCAATACCGTGAATATTGTTACAGTCGAGTGCCTTGCTGACCTTGTGCAACGAGTGGTAGGTGCACACCAAGATATTCCATGTTTCTCCGTCACGTTCGCTACTTTCCGACAAGAAATCGGCTATTTCGTTTACATTGGTGCTGCAACGTTCCTTTTTTCGGCTGGTGTTGCTCGATACAATCATCGTTTTRATGGTGTGGCTGGGATCRATCTTTGTCATCATAAGTCGATGATCCTCTCGGTTCGACAGAGCTTGATCGATAAGATGCAAATACGGAGTGACGTAGACGGCAATTTTGGMCTCCGATTTCCGTCCCGAATCACTTGCTGGATCGTGAACGCGAGGAAGAACACCTTCCATTACCTTCCATGCGAGATAAGTCTTTCCATAGCCGGGCACGGCCTGGATATTTGCTCGTTTGGGCTCGTCTAAATCTTGAGCAAAGTAATCGACAAACGTTTTCACAAAGACATCGCTCCGACCGTCGTCTTCTTTTCCCTTTAGGTCCTCGGTAGGAGTTGTCGACAACGAAGATTCCAACCTGGTAAGGCCTTGCCCACCAGGAATTCTTGTCGATGAAAGGCCAAAGCATGCTGTTTCTGGTAATACTAGAAGAAACGAAAGTGGCGACAAGAACCTCATTGTACAATATTTCGGTTTTCTGTATTTAATTGAACCAGAGTGAAAGAAAAATATTAGCAATCTTTTTCATGTTCTCGTACCGTACCAGGTACGGTATCGTACGGTACCATAATATGGTAACACCACAATCACGAGTAGCTAGTGAATAACCTCACTCCATTACTGTAGGTCACAGAGGACCTTCGTGGTACTGCCTCACAAATACCTTAGCCTATTTCTCCGTAGTTGTCACAGCCACAACCCTGGCGTCCATGCGACACCGACATCTCTTTCTTAGCAGAACCCATCACAACACGGCTGCTGCTCGATTCGATTCCGACGCGAAGCACCCACAGCCATGAGCAACAAGCGAAAGGCCTGGAACGAGGCCATGCTCTCGGCGGCGGGAAGCGCCGCCCTCCCCAAGGCCCTCCAGCCCCGAACGCAAAAACGCCGGTCGGACCGCCGCAAGAAGCAGGACCGCCGGGACAAGGCCCGCAAGACGTCCGTCTTGCACTCCTCGGAGAGCAAAGAGTTCCGGGCGGCTACCTGGATGGAYGCYCTGGAGGACGTCCCGCTGACCGGGGCCGACGGGGAAGGCGCGGACGGGGGAGACGGGGACGACAGCTACGACGARCTGGACGAGCTGGAGGGAGGCAACAAGAAGAAAGCGAGGGGGGGACGRGCGAAATCGAAATCCAAATCCAGCAAGAAGCAGCAAGAGAATAGTCTGCCCAAACGATTCAAGGCCAGRTCGATGGCCAACATACTCCTCGAGGAGGTCAACCGAGACGACGGCGTCGCCTATGCCTGGCTCGCGGACGAGGCCCGGGATCTTCCKCAAACGAACAGCAGCAGCGGYAGKARGGCGAAAAKACCGCGGTTGCCGGCCAGGAAATTTTGTTCSGTCACGGGGATGGAGGGGATCTACACGGAACCCAAGAGTGGATTGCCCTTTGCGAACCTRAAAGCCCTGGAGCAGGTCCGAGAGCGGCCTCCACCCTGGATGACGCTCGCTGGTTCCATTGCCTACCACGAGGCGGTCAARAGCATCCGAGACGAGGGCGAACCGTAAGTCCACGATGGACCCTGATGGAACGGTAMAYTAGRAAAWWAGCATTCCTGGAAGGGAACCGATCGAGAAYAKTGAAATGAATCCAATACCGTTGGTTTTTTGAGATGGATGGACAATAGAGCATTCTCCCTCTCATGGAAGTCAACTCTTTRAGACGAAGCAGCCGTTATCCGACACAACACTTTGTGTTTAAGCCAGGGAGTGACGTTTGACCGCTTGCAATGAAGGATGTAAGCAGACATTTCAAAGCAGWAAGCGAACGTAGAACAATGAGCGGAACGGATGGAATCTGGTCCTTTGGGTAGAATACTTGTGCGTTTTGGCCCCCTTTCAGACGTACTAGATACGTATCCTCCACAACATTGACAGAGTGATGTTCGTTCTATTGATTGTGCAGCTCAACCCGTCGCCCAGATCATTTGATACCTTATCATCATGAATACACCAACCTCCATAAATTGGTAGCGGATTTTGATATTCTGGTACCGTCTCAGTTATTATGGGTCAACTGAGACTATGAACCCTCATACCATGATTCTCTCTACAGAGCTGATGTATTGCAACATTGCTACTACTTTTAAAGGAATCATGTCTTCATGGGGATGTCTCCCACCAGCAAGCTGTCATCCGTTCTTCCTTCTTGTCATCCCATGTATCATACGAGCTACAACCCATATCATAGATCACATTATCACCAGCATACTACACTGTAATATATAAATAGCTAACAGCAGCACTTCGAATGTTAGTATCTGCTATTACTAACCAGCTGTCGCAACCTTTTTACGGGAGGAGGAGGAGCAGCAGGAGTGGAGGGGTAGTCGTACAAGAAGTCATTCTTGTTCTTGTTGGCCACTTCTTCTGATCTCCTGATGGGCTGGCAGAACATGCATGGTCAAACCTTTTCGTTAGTTTACTACTTTCCCTGACAACATGATGATGATGATGATGATGAAAATAGATTCAACAACAACAGTTAAGAATTTATGCACATTACATAAGTTTTTTCATTCTTCATCATTGTTGATCTCAAAATCTCAAAAAAGACAGAAATTTTCGACTAATCATTTTTAATCGAGTTAATCAATCAATCACGTTTCATTTCCGTACGAGACTGTCGTCATCGTCCAAAARTTGCTGCCGACCCGACAAAAAAGAATGAAATTCTCATGGAAGCCGACCAATCTGACCATGGTGAYAACCGACGAGTCCTCATTGTCTCTGGATTGTCTCTGTGTGGCCTCAATACCATACTACATCGTAACAACTACAGTTGGCACTGATTTCCGAAATAAACCTCGTAACATTTGATACACTTTGTTTTAAAATGGTGACCTTCCGCAAGGCAAATAGCCTGTTATTGTTGATGTTTTGTTCTGGGTTGACGATTCTTCATCTCCCCACGACGTCGAATGCTTTCCAATCCAAAATCCCCACCAAGAATAGTGTGTTTGAAGGTTTGCATATTTCTGGGGACAACTGGCGACGCAAAAACGTCGGAGAGGAAAGGCAATCGATTTTCAACTCAAACGGAACGGGACACTATAATCAGTACCATGCGACAAAGATATCCGCCGCGACGACGGATAACGAGAGTCAAAGTGAGGAAGGACAAGGATTATTGATAGGAACTCTTGTCCTCTTAACAGTACCACTGTCATGGGGAACTTATGTGCCTGTTGGTAAGTTGTGCAGGTATGAAAAAAGTTTCGGTAGAAAATGGACTGATCATTCTTCCGTTTTGCTGCATATCTCACTCTGGTCCTGACTTCTATTGCGACGCCTCACTCTGCTCCACAACATTCGAATTTAGTCCGATACCTATATGCCATTAAGCCAGCAGTGCCGGGATTCGTGTTTTCTGCTTGCTATTACACTTTGGCTGCCGCAACCACAACACTTTTAGCTCAACGTCAGTTGCAGTCGCAAGCACAACCGACATCGACCACAGTCTCTTCCGACAACAACGAGGAGGGGCTTGACACGAACAATGATTCCACAAAAGCTTCGTTTTTCTCTCTAAATAAAGGCGGTCTCGAGCTGGGTTCGTATCTTTTYGTCGCGAACTGCCTCCAAGTAATTGGATTGCAAACAGTGGAATCCGATCGAGCTGGATTTCTCGTCCAGCTCACCACCGTGATGGTTCCAATCTGCGAAGGCCTATTTGCAGGTAATATCATGCTGATTCCAGCTCGCACATGGTTTGCTTGCGTCATGGCGTTCCTTGGCCTCTGTATTATGGGATTGGATGGCAAACAAACGGATGCCATCGATGCCTGGACCAGCGGCAACCCTTTGGAAACGTTTCAAGTTGCAGCGAGTAGTCTTTCACAAGGSGATTCGCTCATCCTAGGCGCAGCGGTTCTTTACACGTTGCACGTGGTCCGACTTGGYACWTATGCACGACAAACAACACCGATGAAACTCGCAGCGTCGAAAGCCACAACCGAATCCATACTGAGCTTCGGATTGATCTTTCTCTTGGTGGGTTTGTCGACCTTACAGGAGTCCTTTCACCTCTTGGGAGATTCTGCAAGTATCGAGGGCTTATTGAAGTTCTCGTTGGATACGGGACGAGAAATAACGTCGTTCTTTTCTTCATTCTCYGCCGGCATCTCGGATGGAAGTATCACGACGTCGGTTCTGCTTCCAGCATTTGGTTCGATATTATGGACAGGTACGTGGAAACCAACCCAGATAAAGATTGTACCGAAAGTGGTTACTCTGTTGGGTTGTGTATTCCTTAGTACAAATTCATCTTCTCTCTTACAACAACACTCTATTCGCTATGGCTTATTGAAACGAAAATAACCCCTATTTTTTAGGTTGGATAACGTGTGCATACACAATTTGGGCTCAAAGCTTTGGACAGTCCAAAGTCAGGTAAGTTGCTAYTACAAAAGTAAAGGCGCCAATAGCAAACGCATCGGCATGGTAGGCCAGWTCGCATTTGGTCGATTTCGCGATCTCACACAAATTATCATATTGCTTAGCCCTACGAGTGCAAATTTGATTTATACGTTTCAACCGATCTTTACCGCATTGTTTGCCTACGTATTACTAGGAGAGAAAAGTGAGTTGAATCTTCGTTGTTTATTTGCTTGTATTTGCATGGTTTCCTTTTGCGACAAAGCTCACAACTTTGAATGCAATCCATTGAACTTTTCATCAATGCAACATCCGCCCAATCAAAAATAAAGTGGGCTCGGTTGGCTTTTTGGGAGGTGCTATAATAGCTTCAGCCGTTTACATTGTGGCATCCAACGATGGGGATAATGGCAAAAATGCTATCGAGCAAGAGTAATCGCAAAATACTCAACCGCAGTAACTTTATCATCTATTTTAATAAGTCTATTTGGGAGAGACCGGTAGTACATAACACACGAAAGATTCTTACAAAAACAACAAACAGGAGTTATATAGTCAGCAACAAGTGGTCTTCATGCGTGCAAATCGCAGCAATCATGAGGACTTTTAAGGTTGCTACTACAGAACTAGTAGTAGTACTACTAGATATTAATGCTGCTGGCGTGCAATAGTAAGACTCAAAAATCTACTACTAGGACTACTACTAGTACCACCACCAGGACCAGCCTTTTAACTTTAGGTTAATTTGATTATCTCGGCCACTACTACTATGAATTATGCTGACAGTAAAGTATGGTATTGCTGCTACAAGAATATAAAACAGAGAATGATATTAAAATGTGACTTCGAGTTTGTAGCAGCAGTCTACGGTATGAACATTAACAAAGAGCACTGAGCAGTTGTCCGTTCCAACAGTAGGTTACAATCGACTCACTCGACTCAACGCTTTTTCTCGAGCAGCGCTGGCTCGCAACGAGCMATTTTTGAAATTTCGAAAACGGCCAGCTACAAATTTAGTTACTTACGGGTTAGGTGAGAGAAAAGTACACGTAATCGCAATTGTGCTCGCAATTCCCATCTTGATGGAACCTGATTTACCKGTACTCGTACGGTAAGGCACCCTAGTGGAAAGCAACTCCGGTCTTGATGTGTACGAGTACGAACTCTTGCCTCTACCGGTACAAGAAAACAATACTGCCTCGCGTCAAAGTTTCACTCTCAAAAACTGTTTCGCCTCTTTCTCATTTTGACTGGAATCGCTTCGTGCCTCCAGGACTGCGTTTGCCATGGCGACCATCAACGGACTTTACGAGCTAGCTAGGAGGCCTATCAAGAACGGCAATGGCTGGTTCGATTCGCTCCCGTCCCTGCCCGACTTTAGCGACGAGTACGAGCTCGTRAGAGACACGGCGGGCACTTTGATCAGCAACACATACGACGAGATCGAGCAACGGTTGCCCGATGATCTGAAGAACAATTATTTTGTCTTTGAAGACCAGGTCGGCGAGTCGTTGGCCGTGATTGGCTTGGGCGATGTGCGGCCGCGAACCGTGATCAAGTGGRCTGCRTACCTTTTGGTTCTGTCCATTGTTGTGCTGAAATATGTGTCCAAAATGAAACGACGCCGCCGGCACAAGATGCTCTACGGAAACAATGCGTTCCCGCCATTCACCAAAGCTAGCATGGCGAAGACCGTCTCCGCACTAGTTACCAACTCACAATCCCCCTGGTTTTTCAAGAARTGTTCCGAAGATATCAACTCATCGGTCTTTCGCTTGAGGTTGCCCTTTGTCAAGGCACCSATGGTCGTCGCTGTTGGAGATTTGGTTACCGCAAAGGAGATTCTGCAGGATCCCTTGACGATGAAATCCGAATCACACTTTTCTTCCGTCAGCTCTATTGCCGGAGGTCCAAACATCATCACGTCGGAAGGACCCCAGTGGAAGAAATCTCGAAAGGCTGTGTCTCCTGCCTTTATGAAGAAGCACCTTGACAGAATGCATCACGTATGTAGGGAGGAAACGGAGGACTGGATCAACAACAAACTGAAACGATACATCGATAAGGACAAAGACTTCGATATCGGCAAGGAAATGATGCGCCTGACRCTGTCGATTTTGTGCAAGGCTGCATTTGATTACGATACCGAAGTGGACGAGAGAGCCGCCATWGCATCAGAGCTTGAGATTGTGACGAAGGAGTTTGGTTACGACGACATGAACCGTCCTGTCAGGGTCAGATTTGGCATTCTTCGCTCATCGACGCGTCGCGCGAGACTGGCCCGGACCAGGATTCAGGACTTTGCCAAGAAAATCCTGCACTCGCACCGAAAGAAGAAACAAACGGAAAACAGCACCGCGGTCGATGGCAACGAAACTATTTTGAGYTGCATCGTCAAGAGCAGAAAGTACGAAGACGATTCGCGAAGAATTTCCGACATTGTGATGTTCCTGTTCTCGGGCGTGGAGAACACGGCATACTCTCTGGCATGGACTCTGTTCGAATTGGCACGAAATCCCAGGGTRGCATCGGAGCTGAACAGTGCTCTGAACGGAAACAACGACAAGCGCGCCCAAGAAATGCTCAAGGACGTCCTTCGCGAGGGAATGAGGCTTCGTCCACCCCTYCCCAGCATCGGGCTCCGCACCGTTGGCAGGGATTTCTACATGGAAGACAGGTCCATCGTCATCCCCAAGGGTTCGCAGATCATTGTTCCCTCTCTCGTGACAACACGGTTCGACGTGGAGGACGCCGAGTCCTTCCGCCCGTCSCGCTGGAGGGACCACCCGGACAAGTCGTTCCTGTTGTTTTCGACGGGCCGACGAAACTGCGTCGGCCAGTCCCTCGCGCTCGCAGAAATCACGTGGGTCTTGTCGCGTCTCTGCGCCAAGTTCGAGTTCCACGTTGTCGACGACGGCGCTATCGAATACTGCGGGGCCACCATGAAGTGCCTCGGCACGCGCCTGAAGGCCAAGGTGGTCCCGAAACACCTGTAATCGCTCGTCTTCTGCGACGACCGATTCCAGCTTATTATCAGGCCAAACACAAGCGAACAAACGGGGTGCACAACATAATAAGTTTTYAATAAAAAGAGAAAAGCCGAACGAAACACTTTAGTCGGCTGCATTGGACAAWGAATAACAGCTAAAACAGAATGATTACAAACAACCGAGGCCAAAGCGCTCTTGATCTTCTCGTATAAGGTACAKTCGAGAAAAACATCGGCCTTCATTGGCAAGAGAAGAGAATGGTGTATTCCCTACTACTGAAACATCGTTATTACTAGTACATCCTACTTAGTACAATGTTTGTATTACTTTGATGAGACAACCTTTTGCAGGTTTTTGAGGGTCGATCACCATGCAGTGATTCACGCCTCGCGGAACGAAMCGGTGAGGGCTCATTCGACTGACTCGATCCAACGAGAAGAAATAGAKTAGATACATTGCTACTGTACCTACATAAGATACGAAGAATACATCAATATAGTACTGTACCCATCTGTCCACGCGTTCGCTTTTTTCTTCCTTCCTTCTTTCTTCAACATGAGAAATTCCTTCCTTTCCCGTTGACAGGCAGCTGATCCGTGGGCGGGTTGTGCCAATCAAAACAGTCGTGGATTTCTCGTTTTCTCGGGGATTGATTCGAATTCGGCATTGCCGGACATCCCGTGTCACCAGCATATCCACGGTACGAGTAAAGTAGTCGGAATCCGAACAAGAACAAGAAGACGACGCTCCCCCTTGTGTCATTCGAAAGCATTGCGCCGATCCAGCAGCACCCAAAGGATACCSSAACAAGAACCAACGCTGCAGCAACGCRWCGCAACGSAACGCATACTCCACAACACACCAGACTCCACATCRCTCTMCCTCCCGCCGCCAGAGACGTTCCACCATGGGCGARAAGACCGGGGTTCGAARCCCCCGATGGCTGCTCGGGTGGGCTGCCTGCACCGCCGCGCTGGGCTYYATCGCGGCCGCCGACGCTCTGATGCTCCCGCMGAAYTCCTTAAAGGCCAAGCTTGGGTCTCGGATGCCCTCCGCCCTGCTTGTCTCCCTCTCTTCCCCCCCGCCGGAGCAGCCGGGACGGACGGGTCTTGAGAAAGCAACGCAGCGGAAGAGGCAGAGGCCGGCCCCGGAGCAAGCCGCGGCGAGGGATCCCTCGTGCTACGTCCGCTGGAACCGCAAGGGGGACCTCTGGCAGATGCAGACGGCTCTGACCACCTTTCGGCGTGGGTCGGACGGGAAGGTCGTCGAGCTCCACGCCCAGCAGCACTTTGGCGACGAGCACTACTTTCGGTACTGGAACTCGGACGTGCGCTTCAACGACCGGCACGACTGCGTCCTCTTTGAGCTGCTGGTCGACGAGGACCTCCTGGAGGAAGGAAGGGGAGGGGACCAGAGGGTGACCAAGCCGGTGATGGCCTCGGAGAGCGACGAGCGCCTCGGACGCAACCTGGACCTGGTCTGCCAGGCCTCGGTCCTCGACTACGCCCGGTCGGACAAGTGGGTCCACGCCGATCTCTCGAGCCAGGAGTTTCGCGGGAAAGTGGCCAGCCGCCAAACCAGTGGCAGCAGCAACGGCGACAAGAACAACCACCAGGACGAGACCACCCCCCTCTGGAAACTCGCCTCGGCCGGGTCCTCCTCCGCCGCCGCGGAGGCCGTCGCGGCACTCGTGGCCGGCCCGCCCGCCCTCGAGCTCGCGGCCGGGAGCCCCCGGAAGCGCCGGCTCTTYACSAATCTCTTYCTGCCSGGGGGCAGGCTCGCCTCGGGCATGCGGGCCCTCCTCTGGACGACGGTCCCCTCCCCGGAGCTCTCGGTCGTCCTCCTCGACTGGTCCAGCCTGCTGGGGGGCGGCTCCGGCCCGGGGGCCCTCTCGAGCGTGGCCCTCCCGGTGCTGACCAGCCTCGCCCGGCTGGACCTCGGCCGGGTCCGGCGGTTCCTGCTGGGCCAGCAGGTCCTGGTCTCCTCGAGAACCAACGCGGGGCCGGACGCTTCGGCCGCATCGCCATCGCCATCGCCATCGCCATCGCCATCGCCATCGTCGGACTCGTGGTCCCTCCTGGTCCTCGACCGAAACGACCACGCCCTCGGGGTCCTGGACCGAAAGCTGGGGGACCCGGGCGTTCGATCGGCGGCCCTGCTCTACGGGAGCTCCCACTGCCCCGACCTCCACCGCAAGCTGGCGGCCTCGGGCTTCCGGGCCACGGACAAGGAGTGGAGGACGGCCTGGTCCGTCCGGGAGGCCGCCGGGCCGGAAGCCGGAGGCACCGAGCCCCTGCCGGCCCTGGGGGCCTTTCTGGTGGCCTATTTGGTGGTCGGGGCGCTGGACTGGGTGGCCGTCCTGGGGGACACCTGCTCCTCCCTCTTGGGCGGGGACGGGCTCGGCGCGGCCGTGGCCGTCGGMCTCTACCTTTCGCGGCACGTGCTCCTGTACCTCGGCCTGTCCCGCTTTTTGATCGACTGGGCCGGGGCGGACCGGTGAGAAAGCCAGGAGGCGAGGCGACGCGACGCGACGCCCGCGGCCACCGCCGTTCTCGTTCGTCGGCCGGGACGAACCCACCGGGTCCGCGGCAGCAGCAGAAGCAGCGGAACGACCCCTGCCAAAGAACGACGATCCTCTCCCCCCCCCCCCTTCCTGCCGCATCCGATGCATCGCCTCTGACCACTCTTCTCGGAACAACGAGTCACCCACAAGCCAACCACGGAACSGAATCCGGGACGGACGCAACGAGACGAGTCTCGACGAGCATACGAGTACTGTACCGGGAGAACGATCTTTTTTGTATTGTAGAGCAAAGAAAACTTTGTTCGAGATGAAACTGGTTTGTGACAACGTCGATGTTGGAACAACGAAAGAAAAACAGTGCATTCTTGATCAAGACAGCGGGTTGAAACAATCCAGGATTTGCGTTGCTCGACGGAAGAGGAAGAACAATGAGAGAACAGACTCCTCAAACAACTAGCTAGTACTTCAAAGAAATCTGGTAACAACTAGTAGTAGTAGTAATCCTACCATGCGTCATTRTCATATTTGCTACAAATAGTGCCAATGCTTTTCGAAGAGGAATGATTGCTACTGCAGCAATGCAACGTACTACTATCGACACTACTACTACTCGCAAGTTGTTTTACTAGTAGAACTAAGACTACTAGTACTTTACTGCTGTAATACCARCGCTAGAGTTCTGTACGAGAACGTACGCTACTGATGAAAGATTTCAGATTTCCCATAATTTTGAAAGAATTCCATATCCGACTCGATGTATTTTGTTCCCGATTTGCCGTGAAAGATATGTTTTGGCACGAAAAACGCATTTCGCATTTTCTCACGTTGAACGTATCAACGAAGTRCGTACCTGCAATTCAACGAGGAACAAACAATCGAACCTATCTGGTGTCCCCGGACACAAACCATTCCCGTTCTCCGAGACAAAGACCTCCGTGCCGGCACAACGCAACAACACAACAACTAATACCCTTGCCAACCAAGGAACCAAAGGAAAACCGGTCGCACCAGATTCGCTTCGATCCAGGCCAGCATGGCGTGTCATCGTTCCGTCGCTAGACGACTCGCCGCGTCGATCCCACTGGTGCTGGTGGTGGCGATCCTCCGGAGCCGTTCTTGCTCCGCCTTTGGGGTCCTTGCGACCGGGCGCAACGGCGTACAACGCGGCGCCGTTTCGCTCTCGGAGCACACCCTGAACGTGGAAGGGATCCGGGACGGCGACGACTTTCTAGAGGCGGACGGCCCCAAGGCCCGGCTCCTCGCTGCCATCGGTGCCCCTGCCGAAACAGCGTGCCCGCCCCGCTTTGGCTTTGGGGACGACAGCGCCGCCAAGGAGGAAATCGAACAACTGGTCGGGGACGTCTCGGGGTACGTCCTGCCCCTGGAGCACCCGTCGGAGTGGAGGCTCCTGTACACGGGCGCCCCCGACCTCCTGGGCCTGGAGGGGGGCCCGCTCARCCGGCTGGTGTCGATCCGCCAGGCCATCCCCGACCGGGAGAAACTGGAGATCGAGCTCGAGTACGAGCCGTCCGAGGGCATCCTCGGGCTCGCCGGSTCCTTCCTGGACGGCCTGGGCGAMGACCGGCTGGTCCAGACGGTCMGCTTCGGGTACGGGGTCGGCCCGATGAACAAGGTCGACCTGGAGCTCTCCGGGACGAGCCTCTCGTCGACCCGCCTGTCGTCGCTGCTCGGGCAGGGGGGGAGCAGCCTTCCCCCGCTCTCCCTTCCCTCCCCGCTGCCCTTTTCTGGATTTTYCGTCGTCTTCAACGACGGGGACCTCCGCGTCGACCGGACCGTCCAGGGGGACTTCCTCTTGATCTACCGTCGGGAAAAGTAGACCCTGCCTCGCACCGGTGGTCGGTGCGACACGTGCTGCTGCTCGGATGGGTAACRCCATTGGTAACACCAACTTTTGTGCAGTTTACTATGGTATAASGAACCGTACAGAACAAAGAGATTACTCACGGAGAACAGAAACCAAATGGTAGGAAATATCTTGCATTACAATGGYTACAAGARAGGTGCAACACAATTTTTATATATTTCATAGCACACCCCAGGGTTTCAATACAGCGTCGAACCCTCCCATTCCCCGTAATCGCGCAAGAGTCGCAATCGGCAGCGATCGCAATCCGAAGCTSCACCACTCCTTTCGGAAAAAGATTCGCATTTTGATCCACAGATTTGTCTGTGAAGCRATTCCAAGACGCTCGTCTGGAGGCCTTCGACCACGCCGGGGGGGCAAAACCCGTCGAGGGTCGACCGCGCGATCGTAACAAGGAAGGGTCTCCGTTCGAGATCGCGCGATGCTTGCACGTGTCTTTGAATGTGTTCTTCCACCAGAGAGAGGGACTCCCCGATCTTCTCGGCCGCAATGGCTTCGCCGTATTGCTCGTGGGGCATGCCGTAATTCGGTATCGCGTCGACGATCATCGACAGCAACCGGGTTTCGTCGCGTCCATCGTCGCGTCCATCGTCGCGTCCATCGTCGTTCGCATTGATTTCGTCGACGAGTGTTCCGATCAAAACTTTGGCTCTTTCTTTGCCACCAAAGTATTTGGAGATTTGATCGAACACAAGACTATTGCCACTCTTCGAATGCGATATTTCCTGATATTTTCGTTCCGTACATTCCTGGCCACACAAGTCCAAAAGCAGCTCTTTCAGGAGCTTATAAAAGCAAACAAGTTCTGTCTGGTAAACAAAGCTGGCGTTGGTTGCAGGCTGGTTGTTGCTTATTTCCACAACGCTGTTCCCGTCTTTGTCCTCGTCTGTGCAGTGATTAAAGATTGATCCCTCCATCACGTCCAAAAAGGCGCGGGTCGCCGATTCGTTTTTGGTTTCTAGATCGGATAGGAAAGGATTTTGGCATGCAAAATAATCGAGACAAATATCTAGAATCCAGAGTCGTGGGTCATCCTTGGTGGCAGAACCATTCGTGCTGCTCCTCGTTCCACTTTTGTCACTGCCACAAAACACCGATGTGTCATTTTGCTGCTCTATCGGTAGGCGTCGCTGAAGTTCGGAAACTTTGAGTTCGAGTGTTTGTTTGAGAACAAGATCCTCAGACGGAACGACCGAAAGATCATCAAGATAATAGGGATGATCAAAATTGACCTTTAATTTCGCATCCCTCGGAAGATCCAAGAAACTATTGATTTCGTCTCGATGAGAAGAATCAYCGCCGCCGGTGCCGCCGTCGTCGACATTGCCATCAACATTGTTGTTGCGTTGGTATTCGGCACCCACCTCGAACCGGTAAAATCCCTCTGCAATCTGCTTGGAAAAAAATGGTTTGATCCACTCAATCCTATTCAGGTTTGCAGCCAGCACCAAGGGCATTATCCACTCCGCTATGCCCGAGGGTGTTAAGTCTAGCAGTTCGTATAGATTCCTTTCCTCCTCTCCGTCGGCTTCTCCGTCAAGATCGTTGCCAGTGGCGTTGTCGCCGGGTTCTTTGTTGTTCCTGTTACCCATACCATAGTATTGTCGTGGAGCAAAGCATGCGATTGCGGGTGCACTCTTCGTACACGCCAGGTCGGGATGAGCATCGAAATGGACCATCGACCAGGGTTGGTCGAATAACTTCTTCTTTCGCAAGACATCGTGGACATGTTCCAACACATGCTGATGGCTTTCGACTATGACAACCGGTATTGTTGTTTCRTCCTTTGGACTCATTATACACAGCSACTAGGTTATTCAAATCTCTTTTTGTGACAAGCTTCCATTGGGGTCATCTTTGGTACGAGCATGAAGAGCATTGCATACGAGTGGTCGATGGCTCATCAGGCATACCAGGTATTGCCCAAAMAAAGATCCCTTTCCAGAGATTGGGACATCGTTACTGTCGAAAAAAGGCGCGTATCGTGACATCTCTGGTACGAATCACGTACGTGTACATACTTGTACTTACTGTAGTTGTCACGCTCTACGCGTCCTGATACGTACGACGGACGGACGTATGGCTACTACGGCTCGTCGAAATTTATTTACCGTAATTTTAAGTAATTTTGAATCTTGGATGGGGAATACTTCATACCCGTGCCRATATCCCAATCGTGCGATTCACACGCCCCAGCACCTTCCTTCGATTTTATTTTGCTCTGGATGCCCTTTCACCTTGACCATCACCATGGCACTCGAAACCCAATTGCTCCAATGTTCATAAATCGAATACCGAATGCCAGCATCGAATGCTTTGGTTTTCGAATACTTTGAGAGAGATCCAAGCTTCGTACCCACTCAASAATTCCACGGCAACACGACCACAATGCCAGGAGGACACACCGCATCGAACAAGGACGTCCCCCCGCACCTGAACGATGTTGCGGACGCGGTTAGGCCCCAGCTCGAAGAAATGCGGGGGGAGCGTCCAGGGTTTCGCTTTGATGCGTACAAAGTCCTAGAATTTCGACAGCAGGTAGTGGCAGGAATGGTGTATCACTTCAAGATCCGTGTGGGAGAAAGAGACGACGACTGTCTCCACGCCAAGGTGTTCGAACCGTTGCCCCACACGGGAGACGGCCCGGTGGTCGTGGTGCAGGAGCGCGCAACACTCCAGGATCCGCTGAAAATTTTATAGATCTCGGTTCGGGAGTCTCCAAAGGCTGTCCCTGCCGTGGTAATCTAGAGAGCACTCGTCTAGTTTCGGCAAGAATACCAAAATTCTTGTTTCATAACTTATCTATGAATGCTTCCTAAGTGTTCTCGCCTCTAATAATTACTTTAAAAGGCAATAAAAAGCTTTCTTTGTTGTTTCGATTCCATTGAACAAGTAGTTTGTATCTCGCGAGTAAACGAGCAACCCTCGTCTGTTTGGGAGTTACTGTGTTGTCACAGTTTAGTTTTCATAAGGCATCCCTCGTCTCGCCGCGAGAAGGATCGTTGGTCAAGAAAGCAGTGACAGGCGATGGCTCGTGTCTCTCTTTCCAGGCGATGTGCTCCAATTTGGTTCCAACAATTGCATCGAATCGCAATGGATTGCAGCGTTCGAGTACGCTCTGTGCGTCCATCGAAAAACTCGCGGTGCGCACATTCTGATCTGTTCCATGCGGTGCCGTGCCGTGCCGTGCGGTGCCGTGCCGTGCGGTGCCGTGCCGTGCGGTGCCGTGCCGTGCTGAGCCGTGCCGTCCTGTGCTGTGCCTTGCTATTCGAGGATTCCCGCGGACACGAGGCGATCGATGAGGTCCGCCTTTCTCCCGCTCACCTTCAGTCCCTCCGCCCGGAGCTTTTCCTTGAGGAGGGGAACCGTCAGGGCCACCAGTTTGTGGTCCGGCGCTGCCGTGGGGGGCGTTCCTTCGGTGGCCGGTGCCACCGGGGCAGCGGCCGCACTGGTGSCAYCCGGCTCTCTGTCGCGTGCGTCTCGCCGCGTCGCTTCTCGGCCGCCGGGCACGTCCGGGAGGTCGGCCACCGGCTCCCAATCGTCGTTGCTTTCGCTGTATCTGTCGTTGTAGCTGTCGTTGTAGCTTTCGTCATAGCTGTCMTGGTAGCTGTCGCTGCCGCCCCGCCRCKMCCGGCTGGGTTCCCGGCTGCCGCTCCGAACAAAGGCCGACCTCTGCGAGAGCCGGGCCCCCTCCGCAAAGGGATCGGAGSCTCCCCCCCCGCTCTCGCCCTGCACCACCACCATCCACTCCCGGGTGCGGTCGTCGATCAGGACCGCGTGCTCCTCCATCAGCTCGTCCCGGATCCGGTCCGCCTCCCCGTAGTCCCTCCGGCCCCGGGCGAGGGACCGCTCCCGGAGCCGGTCCCGGACGTATTCCCGGAGTTCCCTCGCCATGGTGTGSGTGGGGTGGTCCGGCGGGACCAGCGGCGTGGGGACGTACAGTTCCCCTTTGCCGGGGGCGTTTGCGGCCTGCTCGCCACCGCTGCCGGTCCCTTGCGCCGAGACGGACCACTCCCGCCTCTTGTCGTCGATCCTGACGCCGTAGCCGAGCCGGAGGCCTTCCGCGATGGCGTCCGCCGCGGCGTAGTCCTTCCGGCCCTTGGCGCGGTCCCGGTCCTCCACCCGGTCCCGGATCTCGGCCAGGTCCTCTCTGCCCAGCCCGGGGGCCGGCCCCCGGCGGGCGTAGGGGGGCCTCTGCCTCCGTCCAAAGTGGCTGGCCCCGTCGACCCGGTAGAGCCTCGCCCTGTCCTGCAGGTAGATCCCGTTGGCGTTGAGGGCCTCCAGGATCCGGTCGGCGTCCCCGAAGCGGCGGCGTTTCCGGTATTCCAGGCGCTTGTCGATGAGGAGGGAGACCTCTTCCTCCGTGAACCGGCAGGTCGGGAGGAGGGAGGGATCCGAGCCGGGCTCGAGGGCGTAGGAATCCCCCCGGTGGATCGGGCCGCYCGTTCCAAAGGCGGAMGCCAGCCCGTTCCCGCCGGCTCCGGGCGCCGCCAGCACCAGCAGCGCCACCAGCGCGATCGCCGCTCTCGTCGCCATTCTGTTCCTTTGTGGTGGGGCCTCGGTCGGGGTGGATGTCGCTCTCTCTTTGTGTGTCTGGCTGTCGGTGTGTCTTTTGTCCTCTGCCGGTATCGAACAAATGGAAATGGACAGAAAGTGTTACAGTACCTTACTTTACGCGCTTACGTACGTAGCTACCTACGACTACGAACCCGTAGGCAGGTTTTGATTGTGATGGGTGATGGGTAATTCGTGCAACTGATCCAACGATAGGAGTACTGGTACTCGTACGTACCTGCCTGTTACGCACTACGACGTACGAATAGTGCTGTTAGCCTGTACAATACGTACGAGGTACATACGATACGATACGATACGATACGATACGGTTTCCTACGCTACGGCACCGTACCGTACAGTATGAAAATGGCGGATACAGCTTTGGCGTACCGTGCATASAGTAGATGCCAACTCTGTTGCATCCACTATCCTCCAATCTCCTTRAGAGCACTACTTTTCTCACGTACCGTACGGTAGTACGAGCAATCCTACGGCAGCAACGACAAACGACAACAAACACCACAAGCCTCCTTGTCCTGTCCCGCGACGCAAAGGAAAGCAGACAACGACAGTCCGGGCCAGACAGTGCAAGACCCGCGACGAACCGCACTACAGCACCCGCAACTAGCCGCACCGCACCGCACCGCACCGAACACCAGACCCCACACACGATGAGTGGTGGCTCGAAGAAGAAGTCCGGTGGCAAAAAGAACGGGTCTTCGGCCGCGGGCAGCACCGGCGACAAGGCCCCGGGTGCCGCCAGAGAGAGCAACAACAACTCCAACGCCAGCAACAACCCCAACGCCAACGCCAACACAGGCAACARCAGCAATGGCAACAGCAATGGCAAGGCAGACGGGAACGGACCGAACCCGCTGGTCCGACCGGCGTCGAGCCGCACCATCCAGCCCCGGGGGATCCTGACGGGATTCTACCAGAAAAACGGCAAGCGCGTCCAGCACACGGTMCAAGACGGTGCCCTGCAGATGCCGGGGGACGCCCTCGAAATCATCCGGACCGCCACCGAGCAGCTGGTGCCGAAGCCGTTGGAAGGCAGTGGGGATATCATTAGCGATGGCATTGGCATTAGCGATAGCAACAACAGTAGCAACAACAACAAACACAACAAAAGCAACAACAACAAACACAACAAAAACAAACACAAGCGCAAGACCTACGACCTGCCGGGACTGGACTCGGTCGTCCGTCCCTGCCTCGATCCGAAGATCCGGAACCTGGTGATCACGAAACTCCGGATCGTGAAGCACAAGCGCGTCGTCGAACCAAAGCCGCCGGTGGAAACCGACGGGAACGAAGCTGCCCCCGAACCCGCGGCACCCCGCTTCCGGTTGGTCTCCTACACCGCGGCCCACAACCAGAGGATCACTCGGCTTCCGGCGGCCGCCGCGTCGGTGGAACGCATCCGGGGGGGCGGGGACGGGAGCGGGACCACAGAGAACGTTGCTCCCGGTGCCAAYCCCGGTGCTGCTTCCGGTCTGCAGGGACCACCCGGGCATCCGTCCCTGCAACAGCCCCCRCAACCACAGCAACAAGCACAACCATCGTTGCAGGCCCCGCCGCAGGTACCACCACCGGCAGCGGCCGGAGGGCTGGCCGCTATGGAGATCGACCCGCCGGCACCACCGATGGCAGCAGCAGCAGCAGCAGCAGCTGCGCCACCACCAGCTTTTGCCGCTGCCGTGGTGCCACCGGCCCCTGCGCCGGCCGTGCCGACGACCGCCGCGGCCGGTGCTTTGGTTCCGCCGGCGGCAGCGGCCACCGCAGCGGCACCTCTAGCGCCAATCCTCCCGGCCGCTCTTCCGGCGGCTACTGCGACTGCGACCGTCGCTGCCACCAGCACCGCTCCGCCTGCGGCTCCCGTTTCCGCGTCCGTCTCGCTGGGGAAYGCACAGAGCTCGGGGCCTTCTGCCCCCGCGGTGGCACCGGCGGGAGMTGCCACGGCGATGGCAGCAGCAACGGCAGCAGCAACAGCAGCAGCAACAGCGACGGAAACGGCGACGGCAACGGCTACGGGTCCATTGGTGCCGAGCGCAGCCCCCGCGGCTCCCAACCCTGCGCCAGTGGCGCCAGCCGCAGCGGCGCCGACACCGGTGGCTTCCGTTCCCGCAGCGGGAGCAAAGCCGGCGCCCACGGCACCCACCGCGGGTTCCGCTGCCCCCGGAACCCCGGCACCCGTGGCCGCTCMKGCCACCGCCGCGGGTGCTTCCGTCCCGGGTGCGGCTCCCTCTCCCGCCCTTTCGACAAAGCCACCGGCTGCCGCCAACGCCGGGACGAGCACCCACCACCCGATGGCAAAACCCCCGGCGGGCCCGTCGTCCTCCGATGCTGCGGCGGCGCAAGCGCCGGCTCCCGCGGTACCCGTAACGGCAACATCGTCGTCGGCGCCCGCGTCGGCGCCCACGGCCGTGAAGCAAGAGGGGGGCAAGCCCAGGCAGGAGGAGCCCGAGGCCAAGACCCTGGCAGCCAAGCCGCCRCCACAGTGGGAACAGCACAAGCCCGCTCCGAACGACGAGACCGTCGCCCCCGAAAGCCAGCTCCCTCCCAGACCGGAATGGTTCTCGAACGACKGCGTCCACGAAATCGAGCGGACGATGCTTCCGGAATGGTTCGACGGCAGCTCCCCCCACAGGACGCCCGAATCCTACCTCGAGACGAGGASGAAAATCGTACGGATGTCGGACACCCTCTCCAACCGAAACCTCACCAACGCCATGATCCGTCGATCGGTGGTAGGGGACGCCGGGAGCCTGCAGCGGCTCCGGGGCTTTTTGGTCAAYTGGGGGATCATCAACCGCGACGGGATCAACGACTCGGCACCGACGTCCGTCGGCCTCCGGCCGGATCCCAAGAGGCCCGCCAGGTTCAGCGATGCCATGAAGGACGACCTGGTGGTGGCCGTCACGGAACAAGCCTCGAAGCGCCGCAAGCTGGCCATGTCGGCACAGCCACCACCGTCGTCTRCCGCGCTGGCGCTGGACTGGGAGGAAATCGCCGAGAGCGTCGGCCACGGGGTCAGTGCCGAGGACTGCCGGCACAACTTTGTCACCGCGGACCTGGGCGAGGACGACCCAGCGGAGGCCGCGACACCGGGATCCGGAGTGGCGGACGGGAACCCCACGGCGGGCGTATCGAACCAGAAGGCCTTTGTCCAGTCCCTGATCGATAGCTCCGATCCGAAGGTGGTCGAGGCGATGTTCGAGGCGGCCGTCCGGGCCACGGGCGGCGGCAGCCCGGCGGACACGCGGGCCGCGGCCATCCTCGGGATCCACGCGACCGGGGCGGTCGCGAACGCCCGGGGCCACGAGATCGACCTGGCCCTTCGGCTSTCGAAGCTCCTGGACGCGAGGATGCAAAAGCTGGAAAACCGGATGGCGATGCTCGACGACGTTGAGGGGATCCTCGAGGCCGAGAAGGTGGCCCTCGAGATGGAACGCCGGGATCTCTACACGGCCCGGTGCCGGCACTGGTTCGGGGGCGTCTGACGGGGTCGATGCAACCGGTGCCTCCGATCGATTTCGGGGGAGCCTTGTCGTTTCTCTCTGTAGCTTGCAACACGGGTACCATTTGCAATAGCAACAACATTGTGGAAMCATGCCCTGTACCTCGAAACGAAACTTTTGTCGAACTGTTTCGGTCAAAGAGGAACGATGCAGAGTGGAAGGCAATAACATGCCATACTTTCGGATCGAGACGATGATGAGTTTGAAATAGCAAATACAGTACSTTACATCACTATTGAGTAGCTACGGGAAAATGCTTGTGACAACAATATTGATGATACGGTGCCGCACGCCACAACAACCATTTGAAAAATACTTGAGTTTTATGAATCGAGACGCAAGGTAGTTTGAAGTAGCAAACCGGTTTGTCAAAGTCATATTTATTTACCTTGTAGAGTTTYGTATTCACAGCAAAAAATAACACTAGTATTTCGTTCAGCGCGTACTATTACGAAATACTGTACTACCGTACTACTAATCAACAAACACACGAAGTTGTCCGAATCCATCTCCGGTTCGTGATTCGCAGTCGTGGATGATTCAGAAACAATTCGGACTGACTCAATCCCGTCATCTGCTCCGCATTTACCATAAGGTAACGGTACCGTACGGCTTCGGCATCGACGGACCAAAACCGCGCTCTACCGGTAGCTTCTGCGTCGTTTCTCATCGAGTCGAGTGAAAAAATTTCAAAAACCTGCTGCGACTTCCTTTGGACCACCTCTCCCTGAGAATCAGTTTCCTTCCCCATCTCCTCTACAGTAATCCCTTTCGAGCAGAGCCAAACTGTCCCTACATACACTTTTAAACCAATACAATGAGCGCTTTCACGAAAGTAGCAAACTTCGTTCAAAAGGGAGCTGTAACGGGGCTCTTTTCTGTCTTTGCATGGCAAGCTTATCAAATCGGTAAGTGACTGCTGACGGAAGGGGATGGAAAACATGGTCGATCCTGGTGACAATCGATGTTTCAACAATCGTCCATTATATCTCACTCAACTACATTTTTGTTTGTTTCAATGCCAACAGGTGTCCAGTGCACAGATCACAGAAAGAGCAAGCGCATTGAATCAAGAAGTCAGCACGAAGAGATCATGGAAGTTATAGCAAAAAAAGTCGAAGAAGAATCCCAGCCGCACTCAGTCGGCAAAATTCCGGATAGATACGATGCCGACGATGATTCGTATCTAAAAAGGGTACCAAAGCTCAACGATCGATGAGCAAGCAAACATGGAGTATTGCCCCATCGAAGCTAAGTGGAACTGGTGGCCACACGGGTGAAGCCATACATGACTTCTCAAAACGCCAAGCGTCTGCACTCATGCACTAAAATTTGACCAGCAAGTCGCCAAGTCGATTTTTTTCAGACGAAATTGGAAACCACTGAACAGCTTGTGCATAGTCCTATAATGTGCAGATGTTGAAAATTAATTGTATTTTTTTTCCCAAAAACCTTCCGTATGAAAAATACAAATCTTTAAGAGAAGGAAAAGTGGATGCATTGCAAAATTTGCGTACTCGAGTAGGAAATGCACGATCTTCGTCCTTTTGTTTCTCTGGAAGACCCTTTCGAACGAAACTAGAAGGAGAAAAGCATGTATTCAGGTTTCTTACACTATTTATTACGAGAGCAAGAAATCGATTTTATTAAGCCGATGATGGTTTCCATCCAAATAAATTTGCAACAATAACCGTCGTGTCGTCGATGACTTGTTCCTCTGCCATCCACCGCGTTCCTGCTTCTGTTACTAGGGTATCTACAGCCGCTGCGGGTCCGGATTGGCCAACAACATAGTCAACGGTTTCCTCGTTCGTGATAAATTCCCAGAGACCATCCGTGGCAATCACGAGGAATTTGTCGGCCTCGGGGTCCAGATCAAATTCCGTGAATTCTGGCTCTGAAATGACTCCCGCACTGTGCGCAACGACATCGCCGAGCGACCTATTCATCGGAAAAGAAACAAATATTCCCTTTAGAGTTATAATTCAAAAAAATCGGCAGTCATCGCGGCAGCAAAAATTGAAATAAAAGACACTTACCTGGACATAGCAAGCCCCGGTACATCCATGTGGCCCAGCCAAACACGCGGCGGTCCATCAATTCCGTCATCGTATTCCACAGCAAAGACACGACCACCACTGGCAAGAATCCGTTCCTTTTCTTTTGGAGTGTCGGGTTTGTGATCATGCGTAATTTCAACTGGAACAATTTTTCCATTTGTTTCTTTTCCAAGGATGACTCTCGAATCACCGATGTTGACACCCGTGAGATGGTTGTCTCGAACGATGGCCATCGAGAGGGTCGTWCCACTAAATTCTGCGTCGATCCTGTAGTTTTTCAGTAAGTCTTTCTCTACCTTCGCAATACTATCTGCAACCGCAACGTTCATATCATTTGCCCAAGAAGGATGGCTTGACATCTCTTTCACTAGTTTATCCCGAAACCAAGCAGAGACGTGATCACCATGCTCTCCGTGCCCATCCAGGGTGCAAAAGATTACACTATTTGTCTTAGTCTCTTCTTTCATWATCATTGAATCTTGGTTTTTCTTTCTCGGGTTGTAGGGGGCATGGCCCTTCTTCGAAACGCCATGAAATTCTGTGACCGCAGTCTTTACTTTCATGCCCTACAGCAGAGAACAACAAAGGCCATTCGACGTCAGCTCCTTGAAGAACACAAAAGATCCAAACAAACATTYGCAAAGCAACAACTGACCATTCATACTTAGAACAGAACCCAAATAATACTTACCTCATCTTTCTTTTTGATTCTAAATTCTCCAGAAGTGAAAGCAGAGGRGTCGAAAGCCCCATCGATGTTTAACTTAGATCCTGTCACCGTCAGACGACGACGCATCTTTTGGAACTGCTTTCCAAGGATGCCTCCAGCTCCCTTTTCGTGAAAACATGTACCGTTGCAAAATAAGAATAATTGAAAAATAAAACCAGTCGTCGAATGAGCGATACGCTATTTGAAAATTTGGGAAGAAAGCGAAGAGTCACCTATTATCATTGAATAATCGTCGTATTCAGATCCATCAATTACATCATCTCAAAGTGTCGATCGTCGCTCGCTCGCACTATATGTAGCGCAAACTTTTTGATAAAATGCTTTCTTGAAAAGTTCATCCCGAACTATCGCATCATAGCATCGCAACCTCCGAGAAACTCATCACCGTCCGCCACTTCATCAGAAAACATTTGTTTGTAACCGAAGATGTCGATCCTTATGTTTGGTCATATAATTGTCCAAATTTTGGAGTTTCAGTCGCTCATTTGAGATTTTCCTGGACTAACATCTTTMGCTGCTCATGCCGGTATTGGATGGATTGATGGATTTTTCAGAATGACTGCGCGAAATCCTACGACAGTTCCACGGGATCGCTGAAAAAATACTGTGCAGGCAGTGCGTTCCAGTAGAGGTGCACACCACAACGTGGCGCGACATACCAGTATCCGGGGTGCCTTACATGGTATCAATTTCTTGAATAAACTGACCTTTTCGCTTCCACTCTTCTTCGAATCCTCGTTTGATGACATGTTGGCTAAATTTACTTCGTCGTTATCCTTCTGTTCTGGTTTTGGGTGCTTTCCTGGAGTATGTTTTTGTTGTCGCATGAAAGTGACGATCATGAATCCGAATTGGCAGTATTCGAATAATAAAAAATAAATCAGCAGGATAACCCAGCAGGACTTTTTTCTTGTGTGAGCTTAARTGTATTTCTATCATCTTGAGCTGCGTGTAGATCTTGGCCTGAACGCCTTATGTGAAACTATTCAAAAACAAAAAAATCGCGCGRAAACCAGTCAGTTTCGGATTGTTTGAGCGCGAAACAAGCTTATTCGACGGGAAAAAATTCGATGTAGCTGTACAGTTCGTAATAACACACCGTACGACAGACATCGGCATTYGACTTCTACGAAGGGAAATCTGTTTCTGGCCCCTGGTCGATACTGCTCTACACGCACGAAGCTTTGGATTAGTCGATACGGTAGGTACGTACGTACCGTACGGTACGGGAATTCACTCAAATTGTGATGTTAAATTTGTTTTTTGTGGATAACCTCATGTTCAACAGCAAGCAAACCATTAAAGGAACAATCAACCGATTGTCAATCAAGAAACAATTTCTTTTGTTTTGAATTTCTCCAAAAACGGTGGGCTTCTTCCCGATCTGGGCACTTATCGATCGACCATAGACCGATCCCTTTCTAAAAAGAAATTGCGGCTGCTGTTGGTATGGAAATTGCACCCGCCTCGAAATCAGAAGACTCCGACGTCGAAAACGCGGATCTATATTTTCGGTTTTACACAAACCGCTGGAATGAAACCTGGTATGCCTTCAACAGAGCGCTGCGATCAACGGAGGACTTCAATGCATTCCTCTGGATTCTAAGATTATCAAAGGATGGGATTTGCAATTTGTACTTCCGGTGCGGACTCTACAAAGTCGGGATTCATGTGTACTGGAGGTCCTATATCCCAGCTTTTGCAATCGCTCTGATCGCAACCGTCGTTGCCTCCTACTACGGATCATTGAGAGAAGTTGTCAGAGAGCGCTGGTGCTATCCKGTGGGGACGGGGCRTCCTACAGAAGAGAGAAACATCCTCAGTGACTGTGAAGCCAATTGGATCCAAAAGAAGTGCAAGTGGTTGCTGTTTCACGACATAGTGGTCGCATATCTCGGTCTAATGATACTCTTCAATTTCTTATCAGCTTGCTTTCGTTCTCCAGGGGTTGCTTTTGAAAATCGAGGGGAGAGAACAAACGAGAATGATCCTCAAGCTGAAAAAAAAAAGGAATCAGCAATAAAGTGGCAGGAACCGAAACRATGGTCGTCAAAAGACTCTAGGGGTGGCTTTTGTGGCATCGATCCTATATTCGATATCTCGAGGGAGCGATTCCTGGTTCAAAATTACGATAACATGGCTCGTCTAAGTAACCATGAACGTAACAAACACTGTAAAGAGGAAGGAAGTCAATGCTTTCCGAGCCTCGAAGAAACGTTCTGCAACAAGTGCAAAATTCGACGCCCACCACGGAGTCATCACTGTTCTGTTTGCAATAGATGGTAAGYCCTTACTTTGAATCAATCATCCTTCTGTTTTTTGAAAAATCTGATAATTACTACTGCTTCTTYTTCTTAAGTGTTTTGCAATTCGATCATCACTGTGTGTGGCTAAATAATTGTGTGGGTTATAATAATCACAGAGCGTTTCTGTTAACGCTTTTCTACCTAAGTGCTGGTTGCTGTTATGGATGGCTCATGCTATACCGTCCCTTTCGGGATCTATTGAACTCATCATCAAACGGCAGAGATGGCAAGTTTTTAATCGGCAAGATAACCGCCTTCTTCGATCTGCCGTCTACAACACTAATTTTTTCAAAGATTTTAAGCGGAACCCTGGAAAAAGAAATCGTTGTCAAAGTGATTTTTCCGTTTYTGGTAGCAATTGGCACACTCCAGACAGTCTTCTTTGGGTATCATTTGTTGTATGTCCTCTCGGCGCTTACAACACTCGAGTATAAGATCTTATTGGACATGCGCTACAAACAGATGACAAAAGATACTGCAAGCACTGCCTTCCCTTCGAATCCGTTTGATCGAGGGTGGTTGACAAATCTAAAAACTGTGCTTGGACCGATTCCTTTAGTGTTCCTCCCGATTCAAGTTGATCCGAAACAAATACAGCCAATTCTCACGACTCGAGGAAAGAAAGATTCGTAACGTATCTTTACATGAAGGCATTGAAACAATCTGAGATAATAAGGAAGTCGTCCCATTCTTGTGGCTTATCTAATTCAAGATGATGATCAGTCGCTCGATCCACGGATGGTCTTCAAACTCAATACGCTTGTAGAAGTTCCGCTAACAACACTGTTGCTTCGGCTTCTCGTACCCTGATGGATAGAATCAGATGGTGAAAAGAAAAAGCGCAAGAGCCAATCCATTCCGAAAGCTCCATCTCTATCTCGCATAGAATCGCGAAGACGATCAAAGGTTTCAGCTTTCGCATATATCCTTGCATTCCAGCCGTTGAGCTTAATTACGTAAGTGTCATTTACCTTATCGTAGCGCTCAACTATTCCCTCGCCGTATGCAGTAAGAACATCTTCTCCAACAGCTGCCTTCAGCCCCCGGCATATTGCCTCTGGTTGCAAGTACAATACCATACGAGCAGAAGGAGCACTCACAATATGGATTCCTGTTGTAGGTTGGACACTTTCGAGAATTCCTGACACGCCCATTTTTGTCAATACTGGATAGCCTTCCTTGCATCCTCTTGCTATTTGATAGCTCACATCATTCTCTTGAAGCCAAGCAGTAGGATTTCGACCATTAGCTAGCTTCCAACTAGATAAACAAACGCAGTAAAATCCGTCGCTTTTTCTGAATTTCATTACTCTCCCGTTACCGAAGGCGGTCGATACTGCAGCAGAATCCCGATAATACTGTTTAAACTTGGGTGTGGCGAGCCCGTCGTCCTTCATCTTTTGCGTTCCAGCGGTTGTTGTTAAGCGATCTTTTATTTCGCGATTAATACTGGAAACAAGAGTCCCGAAGGCAGAAAATATACCCTTTGCTTCGTKTGCATCTTTCCACGTCTGACAAGCCTTGACAGTACTATACAACTTCGGGTGCGACCCGTCTGCAAGGGTCCAAGAAGTAACTCCAAGACAAATAATTTTGTTCTCGGTGTCATTTGAATCAATCGAGTCATTATCTGGTATTGGAAGTGGTACAATAACCTCAGCATTGCCATAAGGCGTGCGGATGATGCTTCCTTTGATGTATGGAAAGTGGTCATATTTCGGCGATGGCGGAATATCCGAAGAAATGGCCTGCCTTCTGAATAATGTAGAGAGCAAGCTTTCCTTCGTGACTTTCACGTCATCTTCATTAAGGTACGCGCGTGCAGTCCATCCAACCATATCCACAACAACCATCTTTTGATCTATGCGATGATCAACAACAACTCCAGGACCGTATGGTGTGGAACATTTTTCTCCCGTACGTTTACGTGGGTTTGGAACCCAGAACGAAAAAAGGGGAGTTCCTTTCTTATCATTAAATGTTGGTAATGTAGGCGGAATAAACTTGGATATCGAGCGCCCGCATATTTTTGCAGTTGCTTTGAAAGAATCATCGGGTTCTTTTCCTCGACGACTCGCTTTCCCAGCAATTGCAGTTTTGACTGCAGGAAGACTTGAATTGGTCCCGAGAGCATGGTTGTCACTCTCAGTTTCACTTGTTGTTGACTCGGATTCGTCGATTGATATAGAATTTAAAATTTTATCATTCTCGGGTGCAGCGTAGTCTTCTGGTGTCGTAGAACAAGTAACCGTTAGTCCTTGCTCTAACGCGCTTCGATCATTTTCATCTCCATTTGTTCTTTCACCTTCAAAACCAGTTTCGTCGCCACCTTCAGTGATTATTGTTACTTCGTCAGTTTCGACTACTGTCTCCAACACACTCGAGGATCGTTTTTCTGTCTCCTTTCCTTGTTTGGGCCGGATTGTTTCGTCCTCAATATTCCTAACGTGTTCTCGGACTTGTACATCTAGCGGTCTCCAATCTAACTCAACGTCGTAAAGATCGAACTCAGGATCAAACCCTCTTATTGTTCCRTTTCCATACGGGGTTCTCACCTTCGCGCCATCTTCCCATAATCTTTCGGCTTTAATAAGACAAACAACACCCGCATCGGTGTTGGCCAGAGTCTTGTTTGCTTTCCAAATTGATTGATTTAATTCTGCACGCCTTTCGGCTTTTTGTTTCGGCGATTGCCATTTCTTGTTCGGCACAGCATTGAAGTCCTTGACTGCATCACTACAAACTCTATTGAGACCGTTCATGCGGATCAATGGTGGATCTTGAGTAGCTGCGTGGAGCGCTGCTTCAGGATATGTCCTGAAAAAACACGGGCGGAATTCCGTTTCTTTCCATCGTTCTGGATTGTATCCATACGTTCGCTCCCTAGCCTGYACCAAATGCACATATGTTGCCTGGTATTCGTAAGGAAAGTTATCGTGCATCATCTCCCCAGCCTTCACATCACCCTGACCATTGTCACAAACAAAAATATGTTGATACTCAGGATATATCGAAACATATCTTTTGAAGTTTTCAAATTTTTTCTGGGCTAGTGGCTCAAAATCATTGGTAGTGATATACTGGCTGCCGGATGCAAGATCGCCGGCTAGGAGTGAGGGTGTGGTGTGCATACCTCTTCGGCCGTCTTCTCCTACGGCACGCAATTTTTCAAACTTGGCAAAGTTACTCTTCTCGCTCATGTCTTTGTAAACGTGAGGTCTTGCCGAAAGAAACACAAGATTTCCAACTCTGTTCTCTGGCCAATCGTCGGGTCCCGAAATGCCAAGGTCAAGCTCCCTGTAAAAAGCCAATACACCCGGATAGACAACCTTTTTGGGATAGCGCTTATCGATTCCAGCTGGATAATGACCCCCACTAGATAACAAAGTATCGTCGACATCAGATAAAATCTTCCTCCATGCCATCAAGTAACGYCGCCTTGGGCCTCGCCTCGTCCCAGGATGCCTTCTTGTGACCTGCATCGCTCCCTCCTTTCGCATATGGATAAGTATGTCATGTCGAACCGTCTCAGACTTGATGTCATCGTAGATCAGTTTGCTCATACAATAATAATCACCCTTTGCATCTGTCAAGGTTTTTATATCACTTAGGTCATCACCAGTCGAATTGAGAAGTATGTTGCGAACCCAGTACTCAGCTCGGGGATTTGCCCTCAATTTTAGGATTTGTAAGGCGTGCAAAACAATGACCCGTGAATACACTGTCAAGGCTGCTAATCGCTCCACTGCAAGGATTTGTATTAATTCCGTCCGATGCTGTCCACCGAATCCATGGTCTTTGATTTTGTACACTAGCAAAGCCAGCTTCAAGTGGCAAACAAGGTAATTCAGAGTTGTTGCGTCGCAATCCAAGAAGATGTCAATAATTTCTTTTTCCTTTTTTAGGACGAAGCGCCGATTCAAAAAATTGTTGATTGTAGATGGTATAAGTGGCTGATCGATGTCTCGCAGACACTCATTGATCTTCAAAAGATATTGTTCTGCCGTCACCCTATGATCACCGATCGAATTTGCGAGAGAWATCGATCGACGCAATTTTGTTTGTTGACTCAGAGYAATTCGATGCACATATCTATCGTACACGTGCATAGCGTAGCTTGAAAACAGGACTCCAACAAATCCTAGACTGGAACTATACCTTCCTATGGCCACAGGAGAATCCTGAGCAAAGAAAAGGGCGGTAGAAAACAACATGGCAAAAATGGTCCAAAAGCGATTTTCATATTCTTGTGCGTGATGAACCCCATGTTCTTCGTAAGCCACGAATAGGTACAATGTGTAAACCAGAGAGAGCAGGCAGCTGCAGCAGATTGGGGCCATGGCAAAAAGTGCCAGAAACAATAAAACAAAGGCCTGAACCAAGAACAGCAATGGTTTTAAAGGGATTGAAACGACGATCGAGACGTTCAAAAACAAAAAATCGATCGACCGCAAAGCGAAAATTCAAGAATAAGACGACGAAGAGAAAGAGGTCGATATGAGTTATGGACGAGGTAAAACTATTGACTCTACTTTTTAAGTTTGATAACCCGCAGTAAATAGAAAAGGAGCACTTACCACCAATAGTGCCAGCAGAATGAGCATTGCCACGACCCGATCCATGATTCTCCTTTAGCTCAAGTCCAAGGACCGTACTGCTACAGTAGCAGAATGTCTATTTATCCACGATCGAGTAGAATGACATGTATTTCTTTCAATTCGGTTTATTTTTCAAAGTTGCGAAGGTAAAGAGTCTTCGAAGTAGTTTTTGGCTTCCAAAGAAAGAGTCAAGTCAACGAATCAACAAATCAATCTATCGGGAATGAATCTTCAGATTCACCACACAGTGTCCTTTCAGATTCAGACTGAACAAGACTTCAAATTTGGTTGGTTTCGTGCCGGGTAGATAAGAAGTCTTCCCTGCTGTATCTTGCAGCAAGAGATCTCTTTCTCTTCGTCACTACCCTAGTAGAGGTGCTTCTTTGTCCTTTTGTGTCGATCAAAGCACATTGCGATTATGATGCGGTCTTGCATCGGGTGGTACGAGTAGTTGTTCGTAACATTATTCCCGTTATCCGTACCATTCACCAGTGAAAAAATTCAGTCGCGTGTCGTCGTAAAGAATATCTTCTCCGCTAAGCAACAAATGATGACTTGTGATCGATCCTTTCTCGTCATAAAAAAAAGCATGTCAGTCACGGATAGAACTGCAGAGCTGATTCGATTCGATTCCTTCGCCAACTTTTGGGGTTCCCTCACACAGGGGTCACAATTGAAGCCCTGCATAAGAGTTTGAACATACCTGAACACTGTACAGTACGTACGTACGTACGTACTTTTATGCAGGGGTCTGCTTTTATGGGTGTGACTAAAATGTACCGGTAGGTAGAAGTAGTATTATGCGTCAGATGTTGTTGATTCTTACTTTTGTAAAGTACCACGTACAGTACTTTATGTAAAATCAAATCTAACTGATCTCATAGCAAGATGAGTCCACTTTCCAACCCGGTTAAAGAAGACAAGTCAAAGTATTTTTGTTTCTAGTAGTAATAGAAGTCTACGTAGTACATGGTTCTTCGAAAAAATTTCCTCTATCTTTCATGATTCCTTCCCACAGATACCTCCCGAACTGTGATGTTCCCCCTCCGCAATGCTTAATACGGACTGTACAGTCATCATGATAGCGCTTAATAGCACCACTGCACCCATAGAAAAGGCAATGTACGAATTTCTCTTGTACTTTTTCATCAAGATGGACAATCCAACCTGACCAAAGTAGGTTGCAACGAAACCAATGCAGAAGCACACCGGCCCGTATCGCGGATCCAAGAGGCCAAAGACAAAGAACGACGTCGTTGCAGTGAAGCTTGTGAAAAAAATCATGCAAGCAGATGACGCAGAAGCTACTCCTGGGTGGACTTCCATTGCCAGCATCAGGGGACCTTTTACTATACCTCCGCCAACTTGGAATGATGGACAGAATAAACGCAAATCTTTTTGTTAGTGGCAGTCGTTTATATAGCAGTTAAGAAATCAACGTTGACATCGACACGCGAAATACTTACTTCCGAACATTCCAGCAAAAAATCCCGCTAAGCAACAAATGCTAGGGTAGATTATTGTAGACCGAGCATCCCATTTGATATCACCTTGCACGGTCTTGTACCCAACCCTTTCTTTAACATCGTTTCTCTTCACAAGATAATTTCGAATATAGATGGTTATAAAAATAATCCAGCCCATGATAATACCATTTGCGATCCAAAATTCTCGCGACCCGCATTTGATACCGAGCGGAGATGGAAATGCACCACCACCCTTCAGCAAGTTCATCGCAAGGACCACGATGAAAAGACCAACCAATACCTTAACATTAAACAAAGGAGTCTTCCGCTCCTCTTCTAAAATCTTTTGCAGCTGTTGTGCGTCGGTCTGATCGCCCATCATAACATTTCTATCTCCGGACCCAGGACTTTCTCCCTCTTGGAGGTCCATGTCTTCCAAGAGTTCATTCCCAGCCTGATTCATGTCTTCTTCCTCCTCCTGTTTACTGATGTGCGTGAGTTCACTTTCTTTAGTTCCATCTGGTTTCAGACCTTCTTGCCGAAGAATTCGAGATTCTTTCTTGTACATCTTGATGGCTTTTTTGAGCGAGTTGTTCGCTGTGAATGAAAGTAACAAAACCAGCATGAATGTTAACAATTGCTCCGGCAAAATTTTGTTCAAGAAGGCACCGATCAGCGCTCCAGCAATAGTAAGAGGTTCCATCACCAAAATCAAATCCCAATCGATCAATGGTCGGTCGGCAAGTGGGTGCCGCTTTTGGGTATTGAGAATCATATTGGCAATGGCGCCACCAAAGACGGTAACATTCGATAGAGGAATTCCTATAGGTGCATGAGGGAAAATCCGGAAAAGATGAGAAAGGAKCAATACAAAACTACAAACCCTTTGGGATAGCGTATATCTGAGACCAACGATCAGCACGATAAAACACAAAATTCTGCACGTCTTTAACACCCGAAACTGGGTTCAGCACCAAATTTTGGCGTTCTGAAGAGCTAAGCATTTGCGTCATACGCACCGTGCTTAGGAGAAAATCCCATAACCAAAATATAAATTGGAACTAGAATTCCACCGCCACCGATCCCACCTCCCGCGGCAAGCATGAGACCGCATATGGCCATCGTAAATCCCACTCGGTCGCTCATCGAAAGGGGAAACAAAGGAGCATGATTTTCGTCATAAACCGGCTTATGAACACGATGGTGCTCCGAAGATCCTTCTGTTAAGGAGCGTTCCGACCAGTTGATATCACTATCAGTCTCAATTGAATTCGAAACGAAAGCGGCGGCAGCGATGGAGGCAATGACTATTACGATCCACGGTAGGGCAAGGGACCATATTTTCGTCATTTTTTCTGTCGCTTCATCCTTTTCCTCACTCGTTGTCTCTTGACATCGACCTCTCTTTTTGTACTGGATACTCGTTGATATTCTGGTCATGGTAATTGAGTCTGCGTTCTTGTTCTAATGATTTCTCCGGAACTCAACAGAGGGCTTCGTCCACGGTGCCTTCTTATTTTAAATCCCGAGTGAGAATAAGAAGCAGGTCGAAGTACGGTAGAGCGCATCCGAGGGGGGCAAAGAAGTGCACGTAAACATCCAGACGCAACGGACATAAGTGGAAGGAGTAGACGAGAAATTGATTAATTTTCTCAATTGAGAGTTGAGAGTATCATTCTCATCCCTCGTATCATACATACATATCGTACAAGTGAATATGAATCTCCTTTCGAAACAAATTGGCGCATGCCCTTTTCAGTCCAAATCTATCGTGAATAAAATTTTCAGAGCGCAGCCGGATCGGCGTACGGTATCAACCAGACTGCACGCGCAGCGCGAGGCGCCTTCATCTAGCACATGGACATCTTCATGGTTTTTAGTCACCGCGAGAGTCGTGCTGCCATGAGTTGCCGTTCCGTTTGAGCATCCCATTGYGCCCATTACTCCTGTTGTTGTACCGGTTAGGACAAAAAGTGTTTATCATTGCTCTGGCTCTTGATTACTACCCTTGATCCCTCGAACTGCTCCGTAGGCCTTCGATAATAGGATCATCGATACACCTGCGACAAAGCAAAGAAAACGCACCACTTGATAGTCGTGGACAGCTCATCACGAAAATCCCGCCACCATGATTTCCATGATAATGATATTGAATCAGAAGGGCGACATCATGATCAGCCGCCAATACAGAGATGATGTCAGCCGAGCAGGAGCCGATTCCTTTCGATTGCAGGTAAGCTATACGTTAGTGACATGAGTATTGTTCGATAGCCTGCAGTGGTTTCCAGAGTCATCTGCAATGTGGCAGCAGTAGCAGCAACAAAAGCCTAACACGATACCGTGCTGTCCATATCGTGCTCTGTTGCGTACACCAGGTCGTCGCCACCAAGAATACAGGTACCGAGGCCCCCGTGGCACGCATCGAGAACAATTCATTTTTGTACACCCGTCACTTAAACATGTTCTTTGTGGCCGTGACAAGATCCAACGTAAATCCGGCACTCGTCTTTGAATACCTCTACCAGTTAGTAAGGATTCTCAAATCCTACCTCGGTGATGAGTTTGATGAAAATGCCATGAGAAACAACATGACCTTGATTTACGAGCTGATGGATGAAACGATGGACTTTGGATATCCACAAAATTGCGCGGTAGATGTTTTGAGATTGTACATCAACCTTGGCAATGTCAAGGCAAAAGAAGAGCAAGAACCATCTCAATTAACATCGCAGATTACTGGAGCCATTGATTGGAGGCGTGAGGGAATTCGTCACAAAAAGAATGAAGTGTACATTGATGTTCTGGAAAGTGTCAACTTGCTCCTCTCTAGCAACGGAAATGTTTTGAGAAACGAAGTGACGGGTGCTGTACAAATGAATACAAAGTTGACGGGGATGCCGGAATGTAAATTTGGTCTCAACGACAAACTCGTAATTGAAAAGGAGGGCCAGAGGAAGCCCGGTGTGGAAATCGACGATTGTACCTTCCATCGTTGTGTTCGACTGGGAAAATTCGATGCAGATCGCACGATTACCTTCATTCCCCCGGATGGCGAATTCGAGCTGATGAAATACCGTGTGACCGACAATATCAATTTGCCGTTCCGTATGATCCCAGCCGTTCAGGAAGAGCAGAGCTTGACAAAGTAAGTTGCAGCGTCGTGCTTGGAAAATCGCTTGTTCTAGTAGCGTGAATGAGAAGGCAATCTTTGCGTCACTCGGAAATAGAAAAATTGGCATACTAATCGTTTGCAATGGATTTCAATTCATTTGTTTTCATCTCTAGAATTTCCATCGATCTGAAGGTGATTGCTAATTTCTCCGATCAATTGTTTGCAACCCACGTGGTCATCAAGATACCGGTCCCAAAGAACACCGCGAAGGCGAAGATCAAGCACTCTTTTGGCCGCGCCAAGTACGAGCCAGAACAGCAAGCTATTGTCTGGCGTGTAAAGCGATTTCCCGGAAAGGCTGAATGCCACATCCACGCAGACGTTGACTTGATGCCCACGACGCGCCCCAAGCCATGGAGTAGACCTCCAATCAACGCCGAGTTCCAGGTCCCCATGTTCACTTCCAGCGGCGTTCACGTTCGCTTTCTTCGTGTCTACGACAAGTCGGGTTACCACACGAGCCGATGGGTTCGATACATCACCAAGGCCGGGAACTATCAAATTCGTATCTAGAGTATTGCGGAAAATGCCTCTCATAGGCAAGGAGGCGATTGGGAAGAATTGCATTCCGAAAATATTTCTGTGTGTTGCCGTCGCAGAAGAGATTTTTTTCGTGTTGGAAAATAGATTTTGTAACTTAAAGTAGTATATCGTTTACACAGTTATAGGCACCGCAATATTCAAAAACAACAATCTGTGCATTGACAAACTGCTCAGTGTAGCATAAAGTGCATTGCGATGGAATTTACTTTTTTCTTTATGCCACGGCCTAGCGCGACCGAGACCTGGAGCTTCCGCTGCGGGACGACGCGCGACGCGACGACCCGAATGAACTTCTTGACGACGAGGACGATTCCGATCGGGACCTGGACCYCCTCCCGCGGGTTCGCTCGCGGCGGCGCGAGCGCTCCGGCGGGAGAGAGCGAGATCCGGACGAGGGCGACTCCCCGCCGCGGTGCGCTGGTGCTTGCGTTCGCCCGGGCGGGCTCCTCCGCGGCCTGCGGGGGGACCTGGAGCGCGATTCCGATCGAGACGTCCGCCTCCGCAGCCCGCTGTCTACGGGGCTGGCGGTCCGCTCCGGGAGTCCCCCGCGGGCCTCGCTGTTCTTCTTGTCCCCGGGACCACTGGGGGCTTCCGTCGCCTTGGTCGATCGTTCCTCGCTTCCGCCCTTAGAATTCTTCTCGTTTTCTGCGGGTTCCCTCTCGTTTCGGCTGTCCATTTTCTTCGATCGCTTCGCGTCGGCCTTGTCTTTACGGTCTCCCCCGTGCTCTACGCTCCTGCTGCGGCTGCGACTGCGGCTCCTTGACCGACTGTCGTCGGGACTTGCGCTTCGGCTCCAAGACCTCGTTCTCTTTTTACCGGACTTGCTCCTGTCTGTGTCCCTGCGATTCKWTCGGCCATCCTCCTTCCTACGCACCCTTCTCCGATCGGATTCCCTCGATGAGGACGACCACGACGAGCGGCTGCTGTACGAGGACGACCTCGACGAGCTGCTGCTGTAGGACGAAGAGGATGATCTAGAGCGCGAAGACGAGGACCGGCTGTAGCTTCCAGTGCTGCTACCACTGCTGCTGCTATAGGAACGCGAGCGGCGCTTTCTCGATCTCGATCGACCCCGGGGTTTCGATTTTTTGCGCTGGTTCCTCTCTTCCTTCCGGAGCGCCTTTTCCTTGCGTTTCTGGTCCCGCTCGAGCTTTCGCTGTGCCTTTTCGGCCGCCTTTTTCTCCCGTTCCTTCTTTTCTGTCTTGAGGCGTTTCTTCTCCTCCTGGAGGTCCCGGTCAAAGGCTGCCCCCTCGACGTGCTTCGCCTTGTCAATCCCAAAGGCGTCCGCCAGCCGGTGGTTTTCTTCCTCCTTCCGGGTGGCTTCGACGTGGGAGTTCGTGTTGGAGAAGGGCCTCCGGTCACCCCCGCGGTGGTGGCCATCGCGGCGGTATTGCTGCGGTCTGCGGCCGTAGTCTCTGGGAGGGCCTCCGCCCCTGCCATAGGCGGTTCCCCGGTACCCCCGATCTGTCCTGCCGTTGCTTTTGCCGCTGGTAGATGCAAGCCCGCTGTAGCCCCTGTCGCGGTTGTTAGAGTTTCGAGCCGCATAGCCGTCGCCGCTGTCGCCCCGCTGATTCCGCCGCTCCTTCCGCTCGGCTTCCTCCTCTTCCAGACGGGCCATCCTTCGGGCCCTCTCCCCGGCCACGCGCTTCTCGACTTCCTCGTCGTCGGAGACGCTCCGCTCCAGGTCCAGGCGAAACTCCAGCAGCGAGTTCTCGAGCTTGCGGAGGCGCTCGTGCCTCTGGATCTCGGTGTTTCCCTTCTCGCGGGCCGCCGCCGAGACGGGATTGTATGCCTTCGGGCGTTGCGAGGCGTTGCGCTCGCGCTGATGCCGGATCCGCTGGTTCCGGACGTGGCTGCGGTTGGCCTGGACGTGGCCCGAGGTCGCCGTCCCGCGGACGGAGGACAAGCCGATGCCGTTGTACATGGTGCTCTTGGTTGGATTGGATTGCTTTGGATTGAATCGGGTGTGGTGGCAGTATGGTTTTTAATGTGGATGGGTGGCTGCCGCGGGTCCTTGCGGATTCGGTTTAGTGTGCTTAGGTGTGCGAAGTGTTTAAGTTCGATAACGAATAATCATACCGGYAGGTCGGTGTTTGTTGTACAATCACAAAAAAGCATGCCGTACGGAACCCGAGGAGTGCCGCAAATAGCTCAAAGGCTTACGATACTACGAGTACTTGTAGAAAGCTCCACGACCATTTGCTCTACCGTACCGTACGGTATCGTACGTACCGACCCCGCTTCCAGAGTTTCGTTGGTGATACATTATGACGTGTATTAATTCATGTAGAATTCCTACTCATATTTCCTTTCCCTCGCGACACACGATTCGAGTCTCCTGAAAACCCGGCAAGCCCATAACCTGGACCGYAAGAGACTTACAAGAGGAATGACACTGTACCGTACCGTACGGTAGAATGCATGAGAGAAGTAGGATGTTTACTGTACTAGTAGTGAAAAGGCATTTCTACTTTTGCTATGTCTAGCTAGAAGATAGTCATATAAATTTCATTGTCAAGCCCCTGTTGCGCATGAGAACATTGCGGTGGCTGTCTTGGGTGCAGCAGGTTGCAGTGAGAAAGACGATGGCGCTTCACAACAACAAGAACGAAAAGGAAGAACGAGCATGCCAAAACATGCTGATAGAGCTGCACCAACTTCAGAGAAAATTTGAATTTCTTAATATACCATGCCGTGTCTAATAGTGCGAGATCACCGCTTGCTAGCAAAATGATGCAGCCACCATCAGAAGTAAGGCGACAGCACTGCTAGATAGTCGATTTGCTCTTACTGCTAATACTAGTACTAAGAGGTTGAAAAATAAAATAGTGTCGTTGATCCAATTCCAGGTCAGGSTTACTGTGCCACTTGTGGAGCAAGAACGTGTGAATCGCATACTAGTGCCACCCAAGAGAAAAAATCTCGATACTATCATCAAAAGCAGCAGCAACAGCACTAGCAGAACCGAAGCCTTCACTGGCGAAACGACAGAGGGTCAACACGGGCAACAACCGAACCATTCAAGAAATCGTGATACTACAACACTGAACAATGGTGTAGCAATCACACGTGTCTTTCGGTTGTACTTGTTTGACGGCAAGAAGCAACAACCGCGCCTTGGTTGACTACACCACCCTGGCTCTCCCCAGGTTTTGAATCATTCGAAACGATTCGAGGACCGTGCTGCGTGTTCGCCGAAGCGATTCTTTCATTCCACCATCGAACCGTCGGACCCATAGCTATCGTCGTCTTCCTCATCGAGTCCAAACTGACCCATCAGGTTCACTAGCGCTAGCGCTGCATTTCCGGCACGCTCCCTTCGTTCGTCATCGGTCAGAACCCCGCTCTTGGAGGCCTGCCGGATCTCCGATGCTTCTTTCAGCACGCTTTCCATCTCGACGAACAATTTTTCTGTCACCTGGTCCTCGGGATCCAGTGCCGGCATCTCTTCCTTCAGACCAAACACGGAAGCGGCATTGTCGCTTTTTGCTGCTGCCACCGGGGGAGCCACGGGTGGTTCGTACCCGGATCCTTCCGGCTTTGTTTCGATGGTCTCTTCTCCCTTACAACTCTTTGTCGCCGCCGGGGGCGCCGACTTGTCGACGGCCGACTTGCCGTCGGCGTAGGTGGTTTTCAACGTGCTGGACTTGGAAGCGGACATTGCGGCACTCGACCAAACGGTTCCCTCTATCGCTTCGAYGACCCGTGCGAACCCGTCCTTGTCCCTGTCGTCACGGCCTTTTTGCTGTCCTTCCTCCGACAAATCGGCCTCGATGTATTCGTACCCGTTGTCAAGGCACCACAAAATCCGTCGCGAGTACTCCTTTTCGTGGTCCTTCCCCCGGAGTTCCGATGGGGAGAGTTCGGAGAGGCTGACCCCGACACAGAGTCGCAACAAGTCTCCGCAAGTGTGGTCGGAGATCGCTCGCTGGTGGGTGGCGTGGAGCGAATCAAAAGTGGCTATCGCCCCGGCGTTGGGCTGGTCTCGGCAACAATCCGGATTCGATTGGACCGCATCGAACACGAGTATGACGCCGTCCTCTATCGTGGATGCGGCTGTTTCGTCTTGCGCTCCGTTCGTTTCCATCCCGATGCCTTTCAACGAAATATCGGCGCTAAAATATTTGTTCCGAATGACAAAACCAGAATCGGTGTCACCGTTGCTGCTGTGATCGGCATTCTTATTTTCGAAGAAAGCAGTAATGGCTTTTTGTAGGAGATGAGCACTGGGGTTGTCATCGGTGGGCCCCAACCGAATGGTTGATGTTGATGCCATTGTGCGAATAATTTTGGGGCACCTGGTCAGAATCAGAGATGAAATACGGCAGGACAGCGAAGGTGGAACTAACTCGCCATAAATACTTCATGCTGTTGTCATTGATCATTGTTTTCCATTTTTGTTTTTTCGCCAACGATTCGGTACAATACTCGTAACTCGTAATTTCAACTCTTTTTCTAAATTTTTCTAAATTTCTAAATAGGAGCGTGTCGGAAAACAGAATGAAAATGAACTGGAAAACTGTTTTAGTCTTCGTCGTAAATTGAAAAATATACGGAGTATATCCTAGACTCTATCGTATCATTTAGTTGCATTTTACTGTATCATATTACTGTTGCAACTGTATCATATCGACGATTCCGATTGATGCACTGCAAAGAAAGAGCGGTGTCAACAGAAAAAAGCAAAGACTGGCACTTCCTTCAGATAACATAGTTACGATATTGTTTTAATAGGAGAAAACTTTCCTTTTCTAAACCTTGTTCATGGTGGGTTGTTACACGAGTTTGTTTGCACTCGGTGCACTTAGACTTTAGTCTTTTCGGCAACTTGTCACTATTCAGTCGCAAAAATATTACATCGCTCCGAATGTAAACAATTTTAAACAAACTATGATCGAAATTGAATCTGAAATCTTTTTGTGCAGTACTGAATCAAAAAGTGCCATTCAAGAATTTCCCTTCGACAATGGCACTAAAAAAATCGAGTTTTTTGTCTTTTACACCAAAAAGTTGTTCTGATATCCAATGGAAGCGCAAGAGGACTTTGCCCAACATTAGTTCGCTCCCTATCGATACATAGACTCTGCCTTTTGGGACTCCCGTTCCATCAAATCCAATGGTCTTAAGACGTTCATTTTGTTCGTTTCAACAATGTGGCCATTCATTACCATCTCGTCCAATAAAAAGTGAACTTGTTCGAGTTGATACATGATATCTAATTCACAAATGCTTCCAGCCCATTTATCCATGGTTTCTACCAAATTGTGAATGAATTCCAACAGTCCCAATTCATTTTCGGGATTGTCGTTTCCATCCTTGCTTAGTCGACTTCCAACAATGAAAAAAAGACTGACAATAGGAAACGCGTGAGATGAGGTAGCGAACCACGTTTCTTTCCGTGATAAAAATCAAGTTCACATTTCGTACCTTGCGTAACGGCGATAGACGACCTTGTATCCACGGTATTCAACAAATGAACATTGGAGTTCCGAACGAGACAGACATTTTCGGATAATCTCGCTCTCGAGGGCACTTCGCTCCACCATAGATATCCATTCGTAGTAAGAGGAGAGGCGGGTCTGCCCCTGCTTGTTTCTGTAGAGAGAACAAGAGCGGAAACAGCGAAATCAGGTAAGGGTCGGCCGTTAGCAAATAGTCGATGAGTCGAAACGAACACACAAAACAAAATTCGCACAGCCCACCGTCAAATCCGCGAATTCCATTCGCTCTGCTTCTCTATCAGCCATAAAATATCTTACTTACACCATAAGAAGGAAGGAAATCGGCATGTTGACAGGAGACTAGAGACTTGTCAAGTTCTTCCGACAAAGAATAGAAGACGCCGGTGTTGTCAGAAACCTTTTTCTACCCTRTGAATACGATSATACTATTACGACTACTCGTACTTATCGTAAGGTACGTACCGTAGCGTTCAATTGAAAAATGACCTTTCATCTTCACGCAGCTAACGGCTGGACAAAATGAAAATTTTCAAGTCGAAAAATAATAATTTTGAATTCCCGTCGTCCCCTACCTCTTTCGTCGCATTGCTTTGGGTTTTCCCTCTTCCTCAAAATTGGAGTTGATTTGTTGTTACGTAAGAGTACTACAGGTAGTGAGTGAACGGTGTTTATTGCGGAACGAGAAAAAAAGTCCTCTTTATTACTGTATGACCCCTTTACCGTACGTGCGTCCCGTACGGTACAATAAAAGTATCATAAAGTAAAGTACGGTACGTAACGTACTACAGTACTACAATAATATTCCAACGAAACTGAAAACAACATCACCGAATGCTACCGCTACTCAGCATCGTAATCGATGACCTTCATCCTCTTTTGTCGATTTAAAATACGAAATAAAGGGTTGACGAGTGGGTATCTTTCTATCTCCCGAGACACACCCAACATTGAGAATAGAAAATTAGGCATCGACCATGGCGCGAAAATGGGCTGCCAAGCTTGACATGTACAGGAAAGTCCCTTTGGATCTGGCTGAAGGGACTAGGCGAGGTAATATTGTCTCCTTGGTAGCAATATTTGTGATGTCGTACCTCTTTTATAAGGAAACAAGAGATTATTTCACGACAAAATTAGTACCCAGCTTGTACCTGGATCGACGGCATTCGGAACAAGAGCAAATTAATGTCACCTTCAAAATTACGATGATGGATCTGAGATGCGATTTCGTGGAAGTCGACGTTGTGTCGGTGTTGGGAATCAATCAAAATGCTACGAAATTCGTGAAAAAAGTTCCATTGGACGCAAACGGAGTTTTGAATACGATGGCGGAAAGAAACTTGGATCAAAAGGATATTCAAGATATWGCTCTACATGACGCCGCCGTCACAAAATCGATTGAAGATCTTCACGTAAACGGCGAGGATGCTATCCGACTCGATTCGAAAACTCTTGGCTATGCACTCCATGAAAACGATCTTGTTTTTGTCGACTTTTTTGCTTCATGGTAAGTAGCTTCGAATGCATTGAATCAGTACCTGATTTTTCACATCATCATATCATTGGGAATGTAATTCTGATCGACATTTCTTTTTGGTCAAACAGGTGTTCGCACTGTCGTGTATTGGCACCTACGTGGGAAACTTTGGCCAAGGTCATGTTAGATGCAAACGAAGAATCGGAAGAAGAGGGTGGGGATGAATACGGGGAACAGGAATTAAGAACGGCAGAGGCATTAGACGTACCAGTTGTCATTGCGAAGGTGAGAGATATTTCTACACTAAGCCATAATGAACGGCAGGTAGTCCCATTTTCCTAACCGATTACTTGTTTGTTTAATATTCATAGGTGGATTGCGTCGAACATGATAAACTTTGTCGCGAACAAAACATTCAAGCATACCCTACACTGCGTTTGTTCGTCAATGGTAAACCATTTGATAGTGGGGATTATGAAGGCCATCGTACAGTGCTTGACATGGTTCAATACCTAAAATTGGCGGAGAATAAATTGGGCAAAGAAAAAAAGCTTTCAGCCGACGGCTTGCACAGTGCATTGGAAAGACACTTGGAAATGTCGGTGGAAGAACGACACTGGGCCGAAGCCTTCCAGCGACTACAGAAACGTGACCAAGATGTCTCTTGGAACCCAATGGAGCACCCCGGGTGCCAGATATCTGGTTCGCTTCTTCTCAACAGGGTCCCGGGTAACTTTTATATCGAGGCACATTCGCCCTTTCATAATTTGGCTCCACACATGACGAACTGTTCACATGAAATCCACTATCTTTCGTTTGAACCCACAGGCGTGGATCTGAAGGAAGGAGACCCGCTCCCTCCTAACTTCTATAAATCGAATTCGCCTCTCAATGGTAACGTTTATGTGACACAAAAACTGCATGAATCGTATCATCATTACATAAAATTGATCTCTACAAATGGAAACAAGTTCCAGGTTCTTCAAAGCAGTCAACTAGCATCGTATCCGCACGATGATACTCCAGAAGCTAAGTTCATTCTTGACTTGTCACCGATTGCGGTCTCATACGAAAAGATCTCGCGAAAGTGGTATGACTATATCACTTCCCTAATGGCCATCATTGGGGGCACCTTTACAGTCGTTGGGTTTTTGGATTCTGGTATCCGAGTTGCTACCAGGAAGAGAATAAAGTTATCTCACAACAACAAGCCACGGACCATCTATTAGCTTCACAAACATGCTTGTCTGGAAAGACATGTTCCTTCTCGAAGGTAAACGAAGCTCTTTATACTATAAAACCTCGACTTTTCATCTACTTTCAATCAGAAACGGTGGTGTAATAATACTAAATGAGTTATGTACCTCTTTGRAACAAAGAAGACATAACCTTGAAATTGAACTGTTCAAGTTGTGTTTTCTGACCTTTGCCTAAAATAACCACGACTTGTTTCCAAATGTTAAACTTAATTATGTACGTTTACCGCTATTTCCTTCTAACTTCACATGTCGAGTGCACACGAAGTTGCCAGTCGACTAGTTGATACAACTGAATTAGTGTGAGATCATCAACAACGAAACTTCTTTCCTAACTTACTTGCTCATATACGAAAGATGAATTCAAGTCTTATGGRAGAGTTCAACGATACGGTAAGACGCACTTCAAATAGAAAGCATTTCGTGTACAGTATTTTGGCATGCTTCATTGATCGACATAATCGAACCAATTGTCTCGCAGTTGGGTAGGTATGAACAACGACGAGCCGTGGATGAAGGCCGCCACGGACAGGCCAGAGATCATCGAAACAATGGCTCGGCGCTTAAATTGTTCAAACAAGTTATCCGTCGTACCCTCTAACTTCTCGCTCTCCTCGGGAAAGAAAATGTACTTGAGCATGCGGGCACCAAATCCCAGAGAGAATCCACGCACTAACACCTCGAGGGTAGTGGCAAAGTACACAAGCCAGCTCCATATTTGCTCCRTCTTTGCGGGTACGCAATTGCAAGGTGGACACTGGCCCTCAAATACAGTGCCTTTGCTGTTATAATTTTCGAATAAGGCGGATGCCGATACGGTATTGGCCGTGCTTGAGAAAAAGAGCATACATAACACGACGACAAAACAAAGAAATCGGGACATTGACACCGCCTTGTTTCTCAGAGTCCTCTTACTGAGGAAGACATTATCGACCACGTTGCTTGCCATTTTTAACTCGTATTCCTTTGATTCAAAAACAAAGGGTTCTGCTGTTTTTTGTTTTCACGTTTACCTTCTCGTCACACCGTAAGGTATGAAGAGATATGGTAACATTGCACTTCCTTCAAGCAAAAAATCCTTCGGATTCCGACACAATCCCGTTTTTTTAGTCGTGCCTGTGAAATGCATAGTAGGCTCACGCGAACAACAACTGAGGTTATTCACTACTAGCTACTTTTGATTCTTGCGTCGTGGCTTCGGTCTCACATCTCAGTTCCTACCGTACTGTACCGTAGCTAGTAGCTACTGGCCTACTATGCATACCATAACGTATGTTAGTATAATATAAGCATACTAWGCTGCAAAATTAACTCCCTACATTTTTCTCTGAAAACTGTTGGCTTTTATCGTACCGGCACCAGTACATACAAGGAGTACGGCTCGCACAGCTAAATGGTAGTACGAATACCAGTAATGGACGAGCAGTCTTTTTGTTCTCTCAAACCGTACCGTACGTACCGTATGATCACTGGTACTCTCTAATATGAAACATGACGATTGACGATGGAATGRAAGTCGTAATTTACCATACATTGTAGATAGTCCATATTCAATAATCTGAATAAGTAGATTTCCGCACTGACAGATGCATTCCGTGAAATAGACACACTATGAGTGACGAGATACCCTACGCACAGCCATTTCCGTGGACAGAGGAACAACCACCAAGGGCGAASTCCATAAGATCTTTGCGAAAGCGCAAGTTTGTCGGCAGTGGCCTTGCGGTGCTTCGCGAGAAATCCTTAGGATCGACTTCGAAAATGGGAAATGTTGCGAAAAACATACTTATGAACCTCTTTCATCAGCACGGAATTGAAATAGATGGAGATATGGAAAGCGATGCAAATAAATTTAATGGAATAGGTCTATCGGACGGATCACTTCAAAAAGAAACAACAATAAGCAACGAGGAATCAAACACTGCATCGAAAATGGAATCAGGGTATCAATCTATCTTTGTACCCTTACTCAAAGCAGTTACTGAATCGGGGACTAGCCAGGTTTCTACGCGACAAATTCTGGGGAAAGTTTGTCTGCTGTTACACCCTGGTACGTTGCCAGGGATAATGGACTCGAAAGATATGGTGCTTGCCGCTTTGCACTTTCTTTCTTCTACGAACGACACGAAATCAAAATATATCTTGAAGCTCCCCTTGATTCGGCCTTTACAAGCATATAGCGACTTGGAGAGACGAAATTACGAGAAAATTGGTGATTGGAAACTCAAAGATATCGAAGAAAAACTTTTGAAAGCAGAAGAAATATTTTTGAGTTCACCTTCCTCTTGGGAGTGGCAGAAAAGAGAATCTCTAAGCTTAAGGCTATCTGAGGCAGATGAGCAATCTTTGTTTATGAGAGGTACCGTCCCTTTGTGTGCACTGGCATCCACAAAAAAAGTCAAGACAGAAGGTGTCAAGAAGCGAAAGCCTGCGATAAAGAAAACGAAAACAGAAAGTTTAGCTTCGGCTGTAGAAACTTTCACTGATGAAAATGCAACAAGTGATGCTCTTGAAGGAGACGTTTCATATGAAAATCCTTTCTAGTGAAGAATTTGAAATAGCTTCGTTCAAACATCTCGACGATGACATTATCGTCATATTCAGTTTTGTAGTCTTTCTTCCTGCTCTCCTCCCGACTCTCATAGAAATCAATACTAGTTTCAGCTGTCGTATCATAATACTCTYGCATTATAAATCAAGTGTGTACGTTCCAATTTGAGTAATTTAAAAAGCGATGGACGCTGTGCGACAACTTGTCATAACTTGCCTTCTACCGACTGCTTCAGATGTCTTTGACATTTTTCTTTCCTCGCCACTTTGGATGCACACTCCAACGCTCAACAGTAGCGTAGCATTGGTATCATATTCTGCAACAGCAAAAGCAGGGCTTTGCTGTCCTATGACATAGACCGAAGATTATATTTGTTTTATTCATTCTTGTATGGATACCTTTATGTTACACCAGTAAAATCTGGATATTGAATATTGGTAATAATGTAACAAAGGATATAGTGGTCTTAATGGTTGCAGTCAAGAAATACTGTACTTATCGATAATGTGCAACATCTTTTTCCCGTAAGACTCTGCGTCCCATCCAAGCGCCTTTTCTCGAGCTACTTGAGAAAGTATCTTCCAAGCTTTCCCGTCAATTTTGCAATCTCTAAGGAAATCAACAACAGTGATTAAAGATTGTTGGGGAAATGTATTATCATCAGTGTCGCCATTCATATCCACTTGCAAGCAGCCGTCCTTGCCTAATAGACGAAATGCTCCAATGGATGGGCCCGCTAAAACTGACGGCGCCCCAAATGCAGCAGCTTCGACAATGGTCATTCCATAAGCATCATATGAGGCTGGATGAAAATTGATAAGAGTGTGCGCGAACAGGGCTCCCAACTCGGTTGGGGAGAGAAAGCGATCGATGATAATCGCCTGTGGAACAGCCCGGAGCAGTCGCTTTCGGGATTGTTTGGCATACTCGACGTCTGATGGGGCACCTGCCAAGACAACCATCAGGTTCAATTCTTGTAAGATATTGGCGGCCATTTCTGCAAATTCCACGAATCTATGAACGCATTTCTCGGGAGATTGCCGCGCCACGCAAACGATTAATGGTCGTTTTGACAAGAGAGTATTGGTTGCACTAGTGGCATAATGTGAATAGTTTTTGCTAACRGTTCTCAGTATACCAGATTGTATGAACTCCGGTAGGTAGCGAAGATAGCCATTTGACGTACAGCGAAACTTTGCAAAATCCTCCATATCTTGTCGAAGCGGGGGAAAAGCAATTTCCATGGGAATATCTAGGATTCTTTTGTCTTTGCTTTCAAGTAGTATCGCAGAYAGTTGTTGAGTGTCTTTTGAGGACAGAGAAACGACAACATTTGCATTTTTCATCGCCTGATASTCCATTTGATCATACCAGTCCCGCCGTTTGTCATCGTCTACTCCAGAACTAAAGACACGGAAATTGAGGTAAAGATGAAGTTTTTTTGTTATATCTGTGTAGCAATTCACATTATCATCACCTTGGTGGTATTTTCCATGATCAACAATTGACCGATAGGCAACAGCCCCTGTCCAATCAATTACACACACCACATCTGCATCAAAAATTGCTGCATTAAGTTGGACGGTCTGGTCTCGTACGACATCGGACAGAAGGAGGTTAGATATATTGAAATCCCTCCAACAGGATWGGTCGTCAACCCGTCGCCATCCATTTCTTGGCACAGCCGACGACAACAATTCAAGACGCCGCAGTGATTTTTCTGATATTTCGGGCGGAGCTAAATGGTTGTCACTGCTGCTGCTGCTGGTGGTGGTGGTGGTGGTATTGTCGCTTGCGCTCCCTTTATTGCCAGCAACAAATCCGCCCTTTGCGTTTCCGTCCGAGGGTCGACAGCACCAAACAGTAACTGTGCAACCCAATCCAAGGAAGGATTTGACGAGCGAGCGAGCCAATATGCCATTCCCACTAAAGGGGCTGTATGTAAACTCGTATGTCAATAGAATAATCTTCTTCATTTTCTACCAGTAGTGCCATTGTCGATATGAAGTAGATGGTAGATTGTTGACRGAGTACTTGCGGTCCTTCTTTACAGAGATATGTAACCAGGCGTCACACGTAGACGGGACCGAAATGGAAAGAAAATTTTCATGTTCGGACGACCTGGTATCTTTTTTATTTTTAGACCCTGTCATCCATTTCRTTCTCCCGACAGAGCCTTTCGACAGATGGAAAATAGAATGTTACTACTCCCTGGAACACTAYGGGAAGATGTTGTTYGTACATACAATTAATACATACAACATACAATTAATTTCGTGATAGAGAAAAATTCATGCGATATTGATGTTTTCTCTTGTTAAGAGTTCGGTAGGGGCTTTTTCCTTGTTGTCTACATTTTCCTTCAGACGGAGCCTTCCTGTTTTTGGCGACTTAATAGGCAATTATTATTTTTATTTTTTCGTTCCTACCATCCGATAGGCTCGTAGACAGCTCTTACAGGAGGAATAGATGTTGTACTGATTAGAGTACTCGTATGATGTGTGGTACATATTGTAGTGCCGCGCTAGTAGCTGTACGGTGCGACTGAAGCACGCAATAGGTTTTGTTGGTACAATGCCTGTTCGCGCACCGCAAGCGGTATTCATTTTTTTGTTGGAAAAAATATTTGCTTTACTAAGTTATTTCACCGTACACTTTCTGCCATCGCATCACGCAAATATTCTTTCTCATGCGCAACTCTAAAAACGCACAAAATTCGTTTGTTCAATTCACCGCAAGGGTCAAGAGTGTTCACGATAGATTGAAAACGACCAACACGTCCGTAAATCCGGAAGAATGGATCCGGACCGAGTGCGAGCGTACCTTCAAATATCATGTGCGGGACTTGGGTTTGATATCGGGGAACTATGGTGGACAACCAACAAGAACGGTGAAAGTACTTCAGCTCTCGCAGCAATAGGTATGTTTTGTCGACCGAAAAAAATTGAGAGACGAAAAATTCTTCCCCTCTGCAAGGTGTTCTTTCGTCAATGGCAGAGACTGATTGGACTGAATTTTAGTCGCGAATCAATTTCGTTAAKTACTGAAAACAGTAAATCGTCCACAATTATGACGTTTGGTTTTTGGGGTTCTTCATCCAACTTCCACAATCTCCAAGGAGTTTGTTGAATTTGGAWGACACCTGAGAGTGGCCAAAACCGTCCTAGTGTCTTTCTGTATCTCAACTCAGAATTGTCTACTAATTGTTTTCTGGTTGTATCATCGAACCAGAGGAGAAAGAAGACTCCCATGGGGTCACTACAGATAATCATGAAAAGAAACTGCGCTTTGTGCAGCTCTACACGTCGAAATCTTATGAAGCCCGGCGGCCGATGCTAATAAGACCTGCGGATGAAGAGGAAAATAGCGATTCTCAAGCGGATGGCTCGGCTTCAGAAGASAGTTCAGAAAAACATGTTTTATCACCAACGTTGGTAGACGCAATATCAAAAACTGCGCAAGTTGTATGGGCTCATACGAAGAAATCCGAGGGTCTCACCGGCCGTTCCGATATTCGCCTCCAAACAGCTGTAGGAATGCCTGTAGCTGTAGACAGAGACGGAAATATGTGTGTTGTTGTGATGTTTTCACCCAACAATATACAAAGTACGGATAATGCATTAGAATATCTTCAGTCCATTAGTCGGAGTGCAACATCCTCGTCGATACCATGTTTGTTACCGGCATTCGACCCGAGAGAAGGCCTCATTGCCTTACAACACCATCACCAACATTCAAAAGATGAGGCGCTCCCGCAATTATCCAATATTCTCACTGATGGCGTCACAACTCGATTTGTTCCTCTCGATGAAAATTCAGATGTGAGAAATCAACTTTCCGTTCCGGAAGTGCATAGTGATCACGATCTTGAAAGTGCACCGAGAGATTGTTTTGGGATTCCCATGCTCCCGGCTGTCGCAGAGATAGGCAACCCTAACAAGGCACAATTGAAAAATGAATCATTAAATGATGCTTTTGATGAGGCCTCATTTGGCGTCTGGTCAACAATTATGCAAACTCTCGACCAAACAGATGCCACTCTCGTAAGTGAACAACAGGAAACCCAAAAGTCTCTGAATGGAGATTATCTTCCACTGCACAATTCCATAGAAAATGAGATCATTGCAGAAGAAAAACCATACATGGATATCGATAGGCAGGAGAGATTGGAAGAATTCGCGTCGGCATTCTTGGACGTATCTATCTTTGATTTGGCTGAAATTTGGTTTCCGACAGGGCAGAACTCGGATTCCCTCGGTCTAATTTCGTCAGTAAAAAGTATTGACAACAACACACCTCTTGATATTTTCGCGAGAGAAAGCAAAAACACCCTCATCAAATTTTGGTCAGGAGCAGTGGGAAGAGCACACTCGTCTGGAAACCCTGTTTGGAGTTTCAACAAGGTTAGTCTTAGCGATCACTGATGAATTTTCAACATGCTCGTATTCGCAATCATATCTGAATCTCGCCATTCTTTATTTTCAGAAYGTCTTTTCGGATTCAGGGCGTGCTCATTTATTTCGGCAAACCAATATTGAAACTACGCTTGCCGTGCCTGTTTTCTCGGGGAGATCGAAGACCCCAGCGTTTATCTTCTGTTGTTATTCATTTGTTCGCTCGGGATCGATACCGTTTGTTTTGAAGTTTGTCCAGCAGGCATTGAAACTATTGTGGGGTGGCCTAGATAAAGTTGAGCCTCATAAAACTGTCGATGGAGATGTATGGAAAGATTGCACGCCGGCGGATCTTGGAGAAATGGCTGCTGACGTCGAGATGCACCAGCATTTCATGATCAAAAAACGTCCAATCGGGGCGATATCGACTGAGATGGAGTCTCAAGAGAAATCAATAAATTCATTGACAGCAGAAGTTGATTCGTTGTACACATTAGGTGGAACCACTCATACTGCACCTTCGATTTACACGGGGCAAAGAGGATTGGAAATAGAAACACCGTCACCCCAGCTCATCCAGAGACATACATATGAAGGCATACAGAACCACCTGAACGACGCCATAAAATCAGTGGTTGACATGCAACCTGTCCACCGCCATGTTCCAACAAATTCTAATGGCTCGAAACGGGCACATGTTTTTTTTCAGCCATCCCAAATAATGTATGCACAAATAGCACAAGAACAACCAAAAGATGGGCAAAACGAATCCTCTGAGAATCAAGTTCACGGAGCTCTTCCTGCCGTGTCGACTCATTTGCCGCTTCCTCAACCATTCCGTCTGCCTAACCAGGTTGTTCAGCCTACTATAAATGAATATCCCGGTGCAACAACACCACATCAATCACTGCAAGAGCCAATTCAACGCACTGCGTTCACGCATCAATCACACAATCAAACTATTGATMATGTCAATCCAAACCATGGCTATTCTTTTTCGTCGCAGCAGCAACAAACAGAACAGCAAGATCAAGAAATTGTGCCAAATGCGGTCTTGTCCATCCCCATGGATAACATAATTSTAACGGGTTCTACCAACTCTGCTTCTTCTACACCTTTTGTGCCTCAACACGCCCCTGTTGAAGTAAATCGAATAAGTAGTCAAATTTCTCTCAATATAACGGCACCAACGAGATCAGTCAGTCAACCGACGACAAACGTTAAGAGTAACAAATCGTTCAAGGTACGTTTTTTAATACTTGTTCGGTTTGCTTGAGTTTGCTGTTTACTTCTTCTCACAAATAGAATCTCGCCGTCGCCCCTCCAATTTGGTCCAGCCCTGTCGCATCCAGGGATGTGATGACCCAGCCTTGGCACGGCGACCCTATTGTGTTCGTCATAGTGGGAGCAGGATGTGCGAACATGAAGGCTGCACAAAATGCGCCCAGGGGTCGACACGATTTTGTATTGCYCATGGTGGTGGTCGACGTTGCACATATCCTGGGTGTGACAAGGGTGCTCGCGACAAGTTCTTTTGTGCGGCCCATGGAGGTGGGAAAAGGTGCAAACACGCGGGTTGCAGCAAGTCTGCTGTCGGGGGTTCCAGTTTTTGTGCGGCCCATGGAGGTGGGAAAAGGTGCAAACACGCGGGTTGCAGCAAGTCTGCTGTCGGGGGTTCCAGTTTATGTACAGCCCATGGTGGTGGCCGTCGATGTGCTGTGGAAGGTTGTGACAAGTCGGCACAATCATCCACGAAATTCTGTGTCAAGCACGGAGGTGGAAAGAAATGTTCGTTTGCGGGTTGTGAGAAGGTATCTCGTGGTCGTACAAATTTCTGCGCTGCGGTAAGTTCACATCGCTAAGTCCGTGGAATCAAATGGACAGTACATGATATTTGAAGGCTGTATCTTTTTATTGTGTTTTTAATGTSTTCGTTTCATGTTTTCTCTTGGATTTGAACGCATAGCATGGCGGTGGTGTTCGTTGCAAGCTTGCAGGCTGCAATCGCGTTGCGATTGGGAAAGTTCAACTCTGTCGAGCTCACGGGGGTGGAGCTCGTGCAAAGCAGAACGCACCCAAATCCTATTCCGGTACCAGCAGAGAAATACAGATTCCGATGGCAACGTCTATCGGAGTTCCGTCGGAAATGATGAAAGCAACGTTTTGCGTGCCAATCATCGAATCGGTTTTGGATGTAGGACACGACGGAAACCAGCAATCTCTTGGTACAGACTTAGCGGACATATAATCATGGGATTTGGTACTGACGAAGAATTTTAACCTTTGGTCTGAAAGGCTCTCTGTACATATACATGAGTTGGACTAGGGCTTGGTATGCTTGCCCTCGCTTTAGCATGCACGAAACGGAGTTTTTTTTAATAGTCAAGCTTTAAAACATTTCAAAAAGTGTTCTAAACGCAACTATATGCCCAAAAATACAACGCTACATAATATATCATCATCTCTGCTCTAGATCTTTGATAGAGAGCTTGCTACTGGGAATTGAAGGTCCTAGAAGGATGGTTCTCCCATTGCTTTCCTCTTTCACTGTGGAGCTTGTGGGCAATGCCAGGCAGCCAGTGGGCCCCAGTCGTCTGAGATGGCAAATTGCTTCAACAGTCAGGCAACTGCTACTAAGGATGCAGTTTGGTAACTGCCTCCAGCTTTTCATTTCTGTTTGTGCTAGCCCTCTTGGATTGTGCATTGGGGTCCTTGTTGTTAGTCTCCCAAGAAGAAGAGGTTGTTTGAGAAGTAATAGATGGAATCCTGTGACATTGGTCAAATGCAAAAATAGAGGTATGAGGGATTCCAGGCCTACAACAAATTAAAGTAGATACTAGTATACCAAAACATTCAAGAGATTATTCGTAGCAGTACTAGTACTAGTACTCTAGTAGTGGCTTGAGAGTTGCTACAAGGGGCTGGAAGGAGCAAGAAAACAACAAGTACTAGAAATGAACCCTTTTTCTTTCATTTTTGATACGGTCAATAGTTACTGGTGTTTGTGACGTGAATGCACCCTACCTATATGGTATGTACATACCATACTCAAACCACTTACTASTAGTAGCCGTAATGGGTCATTCCCAGTAACATAAATCAAATCCATGTATGTTATCATGAATGTTGTTTTTAGTTCACTTGTTCCAAAAGACAGACCACTGAAAGTAGTAGATACTTTCCCTCTCTTTAGGAATGTGGTGGAATCCCTCTGTTCTTGTTGACACCCATTTTACTGTCTTTTAGGGTCTGCCTGCCGCTCAAGAGAYTGAAAATGGTGTTAAGTCATGGATTAAAATAAAATATGTACCGTAGCTCAATACACAGCAGGACAAGATCTTCTTGGTTGTCCTTGTGAGCCCATGACCACCAGTATATGTGCATTTGACATAAATAAACCAAGCCGYCCAGTCAAAAAAGACATGCGTACTTGTAGTAGTAGTAGACTACTACTAGTACTAGTAGTATTAACAGTACTACAAATTTCATAACAATTGCACGCTGTCTTGCCCAGCAAGCAAAAAGTTTTAATTTGAAGTTAAGATCTTCAAATGCCAGAGTAGARATTCTACTGTGTTCTACTGAGCTAGTTTTTGGGTGGCATTCATGATTGAAAGGCCRGATTAATGATTGAATGGGAATCAAATCCAGCAGTCTCATTGTTACTAGTAGAACCTGGTACATGTTGTACGAGCAAAAATTCATAACTTAAAATTAAAACTTTTTGCTCTCTGGCAAGACTGTGTGCAATTGTTATGAAACTCTCAGTATTWTCGGGAATGACCCAATCTTTCAAGTCAATCTTTTCTTTCAAGTTTACTTTTTCACTGAATTGGGTATTTCTAACTGTGTTAGTCAAATTTAGTCCCTGCCTTCGGTCTTGGTAGGTACGTACAGTACC
>CAACVS010000055.1:61490-125662 GCA_900660405.1 Pseudo-nitzschia multistriata | reverse complement strand
TGCGACCAAACCCCGCGATCACTTTTTGTGACGTAGAGCTACTAGGATGGTCTTTGTATGAATGCTTGATTTCATCACTCTGTTCTTTTTGCTAGTATTTTTATCATGATTTCTGACTATGGTTCAAATGATCATTTTAGTACAATTTTTTTGTACCTTATGCATGCAATTTTAGTATGCATTTTCCGTAACAACTACTAAACAAACTGATGAAGCATTGATGCTGGTTTGTACAAATGCTTGATTTCATCACTCTGTGCTTGTTTTTCCTACTTCCTCTGGTCCTCTATATGTGTCATTGTAACATGTTTTTGTTGGTCCTGTATATGTGTCTCCACTTAACTTAACAATTTTTGAGTGTTTTGGCAGTTGGATTTTACAAATGACATGGAGAACATGTACAATCAGTACTGAGGACATTCTAGTAACAAGGCAAACTAAAGTTTGCATTGACAATGGTCCACCATGCACCTCTTTTGAACAAGAATAACCAGTAGTAGAAGAAAGTTACCAATAGTAATGATGAGAATTACAGCCTCAAAAATATGTCACTCTTAGCTATCCTCATGTGAAAGTAGAGGCATATCAAAATGACCGTTAGAACCCAACTGACAGTGAAATCACATTCATATACCAAAAATAGCTGTGTTTGAAGGCTTATTCCTTCATTGCTACCGGTACAACATCATAAGGCATAACAAGATCAACATAATTAAAAAGAACCATTCAAATCGCCCAAATTTTGAGCTTATTTCAGCAGTAAAGGTGCTAAAATGACACATACTAGTAGTATGAGGATACTAGTAGTGGACCAGAGGATTTCTTTCCATCATGGTTTGATGCTTTGTTATTTATTTTCAATTTTGCTAGTAGTCACATGCCACCAGCATTTGAGCTGGCATCTTATTCCTGTACCTTTATTGTTTGACTATTTTTCTTACATTTCAAAACCCTACTGGCTCTACTAGGACTTAAAACATCCTATTGGAAAGTTTCTTGAAAATCCAACCCCCAAACCCCCCTTCCTCTTCGAGAACCAATTACAGTCAAAACTATTTTAGTCTTTTTTATGTTTCGACTTCCATGATTTATGGGTGCTGCGGCAATTCAAATCTTCGTCAATAACGTGAAGTGACGTGTAAGCGCTCTACCTATCGGGTGCCGGATGTAAACAGTCAGTACGAGTACCTGTATGTTGGTATGGCGGATGGGAAGCATCACTGACGCGAGATGAACGGATCAGCCGCAGAGTTAGATTTAGTATTACGAAGAATTTCGGAAACGACAGCAACAAATGGATTCTATCGTTGTTGATTAATCGTCGCTTTCGTTCTATATCTTGTCTTGATCGCGGTCGGATCGGAATGCCCAAGCGTTTGAATAGACTTTGAACTGATAGATACTGTTTGGTTTGATACCCAAGAATTGTTGAGAGCAGACAGTGTGTGGTAACAGTAATATAATGGCGAGAAATTCAACGACGACGACGATACTGATGATTGCCTTTGCCGCTGTGAGTGGATTCCAGGTGGCGTCCGCATTTGCTCCCTCTGCAGCGAGAAACACCGCGGCGCGAGCCGCATCCTATGTGGCGTTTTCTCGATTGCAGAAACCGCAGGCAATGACGCATCACACATCGCGCCTTTCCATGTCGACGGCGACCGACGAAACCTCTTCCCTCGCCACACCCGAGGAAGTCCCCAAGAAGAAGCCCGTCCGACCGGACCGCGTTCTTTCGGGCGTCCAGCCCACGGGAAGCCTGCATCTCGGAAACTATTTGGGAGCCATTGTCCAATGGGTCGACTTCCAGAACAAAGACCAATACAACGACGACGGCGAGGTCGTCCCCGTTGAAAATTTTTTCTGCGTCGTGGATTTGCACGCGATCACCATGCCCCACGATCCCAAGGAACTCAAGGAGAGCACTCTTTCGAGTGCGGCCTTGTACATTGCAGCCGGTACGTACATTTGGGAATTGGTCCTACACTTAAGCGAGGGCCGTGTTGGTCTCTTTTGCCTTCCTTTCCTTCTAACAGTGCCCGGCACGACCGACTAACATCTCATTTATCGCATTTGCATCAAAAATCGTTTCTCGGCATCATCCTTGTCTCCTTTTTCAATCCGTATGGATATTTTTTTAAAACGACAACAATCAAATGAAAAACTACATCCCATTCCAACCTTGAAACGATAAAAAAAAAATTTTTGAACACAGGCATCGACCCCGCCAAATCTAAAATCTTTGTACAGTCCCACGTTCCGGCCCACTCCGAACTCGCCTGGTTGCTCAACTGCATCACGCCGATGAATTGGTTGGAGCGCATGATCCAGTACAAAGAGAAATCAAAGAAGCAGGGCGAATCCGTCGGGGTCGGCCTTTTCACCTACCCTATTCTGATGGCCGCGGACATAATGCTGTACCAATCCACCAAGGTCCCCGTCGGAGAGGACCAGAGACAGCATCTTGAGCTGACGCGGGACATTGTTCGCCGCTTCAACGACCTCTTCTGCAAGGGAAACCAGTACAAAAAGCGCTGCAAGGCCGCGGGCGTGGCCTCCAGGCCGGTCTTTGTCGAACCCGATGCCATCATCCTGAAGGAAGGCGCCCGCGTCATGAGTCTAACGGATGGTACCTCCAAGATGTCTAAGAGCGACCCGTCGGACGCCTCCCGGATCAACGTCCTGGACGATCCCAAGACCATCCGCGACAAGATCAAGCGGTGCAAGACGGATTCCTTCGAGGGGATCGAATGGGACAATCCAGAGCGGCCGGAGGCAACCAACCTGCTGAACATTTATGCCGCCGTCCAGCCCACCAAGCGGTCCAAGGAGGACATCCTTGCCGAGGTTGGGGACATGTCCTGGGGAGAATTCAAGCCCGTTTTGGCGGAGGCCATCGTGAACCACCTCAAGCCCATCCAGGACCGGTACCACGAGGTCCGTTCGGACCCCGCCGCCCTGGAGGCCATCTTGAAGGAGGGAGCCAATGCCGCAAACGAGGTGGCATCCCGCACCCTGTTCAATACCAAGGTTGCCATGGGATTCGTCACCCCGCCAGCGGAATAAACTTTGCAACGCAATATCATAATAGCACACCTCGTCTTTCATACTTTTCTATGTTTTGTCTACTCTTGATCTTTCACAACGCTTCAGTGACCCTTTTGTTCGCGTACGTAACAATCGAAATTTCACTTCGTGTAGCAAGTCGCTTGAGAAAGAAATAATATTCATGATTTCATCTCTTAATGCTGGTGTAAAGTATGTGATAGAACATGTTCGGATAGATAAATTTAGAATAACTAAAACGTTATAGCTGCGTTGAAATTGGGCTGGGGATCCTGATGCCTCGGACTGACTGTATCGTTGAATTATGGCTCCAGCATCCATCAGTTCGGTGGTCCCACAAACCCAGCCTCTACAGCAAGGTAGTGTATCGCCTCGTTTCCTTCAGCTCCGTCTGGTGCTCTCCGTGTATCAACTGTCGATCTCTGTACGGCAAGGATCGAAGTATTTGTTAGTTTGTGTTCGCTCGATTCTTGATCTCTAGGGTATAGCAAGACAGAATGCAATGGTCGTTCGTATCGTTTGCACGCATTGGTGCATTCGGATGATGCTGCGCCGCTGAGGCACGCCTAGAATCCCCCCACGGGATCCAGCATGATTCCGGCCGCAAAGGCACCGATTGCGAGCACAACGATTCCGACGGCGGCAATCACAGCTCCGCGCTGCTCGTCCTCGGTTTGGACCTCGACGAGGGCCTGGCAAATATCGTTCTCGGCACCGGATGTCTCGCACTCGGTGATGCGGTAGACCCAGCCTCCGGGGGAGATCGTGTCGTCGAGGTACGAATACTGTCCTCCGTCGACGCCCTTGGAAGCCAGCGGTCCCCAGCTCTCGTAGGAGGCAATGGTTACAAAGTCTTCCGTTCGGGCCTTGCGGCGCTTGATGGCGAATCCCTTCGTGGAAGCCTCAGAGCTGGTAGCCCACGTGAGTTCGACCTCGTTGTTGGAAACGACCTTGCAGTTGAGGCCACCCCCGCTGAGCTCCTGGGCCTGGGAGTCCATGAGGAGGGCTCCCGAAACGCCGGCCTCCTGGTCCTTGCGCTTGCGGCGGGCCTCGGCCTTTTGCTTCATAACCGTCTTGATCTCGGCCTCCGCCTCGGGAGTGATGTTCATCCATGGCGCGTATTCAACACCATTGGCGTTTCTGAGGTTAGAAGCACGCTTCATCTTCGTGATCTCTTCGTTCGCCAGTGTCTCGACTTCTTCCTCGAGGGACATGGTGTCGAAATCCGTCTCGCCATCGGCCTCGGCTGCGGGGGCGTCGGCGGAGGGCTCCTCAGAAGCAAAGAACGGGGCGTTCATGGAAAGGGCGACGACTGCAACAACAACAACAACAACAACAACAACATGGGTTTGGAAGCATTCGAATCCCAGGTTGGCAACGAGGCAGAAGATAGAAAAGAGACACGAATGACAGAACAAAAGCGACGGAATGAGACAACACATGGGGGCGGATGAGTTTCGGTGGTACTTCGACAATTTGCTCCGCTACACCGCCCGACACTCACCATCCAATCGTTGCTGTTGGACAGCGGCGAGGGGCTTTCCGGCAGGAGCGAAAGCGTTGGCTCCCTGTGCGAGAAGTGCGACGGTCAATAGCTTGTTCATCTTTATTCTGTAAGGATTTGAAAGTTGGTCTTCAATTTTAATAACAAACTCGTGATGTAGCAAAGATTGCTTGTCGGTCTGTGCACGGGATGTGTTATCGAATGTTGGGAGCCCTGCTGCTGCGGTGTGTGTCTCTGTGTCAGTGGCCTAGTGATTCGACTCAACGACGACAACAACGACGATACCAAACAAGCCAGACGATGATGATTCGCGGTTTCACCTACGGTATGCTGTACGTCGTGCACCGTGGGACTCTGGTAGTAATGATGGGGGGGGCGCTCCGGAAGGTATCATTTTGATAGAAGAACCGTACACGTTGAGGACGTACTCGTACGAAGTACTGGACGAGTACGTACCACCGTACTTTTTTGTGTGAATTTTGTTGTTTGAAGGTTTTACTGACGTCGTTCGAGCGTGCGTGTCAATATGGGACAAGTGCGCAGCGTCCAGGACGCAGAGGCTCACGATTCATACGACTAGTTGGACTAATGTCAATTCAAAAGGGGAATGATAATTCCGTTGCGGAGTGAAAATTTGTCCAACCCCCCTTTTCTGAAATCCAAAATCCAAACCCTCCCTCTGCGCCGCAAAAGCAACAAAACTACGAGTAGTACCGGTACTTGGTACGTACCGGTACCGTAAAGTACCATACCAGCAAAAACAAAAACTGAAGATGACGATGCAATCAAATGATGAAAGTAACAACGATGGGGTTGCAAGTTGTACGACGAGACTAACAATTGACACTACAGTAAGAGAAAAGAGCAATTGAAACACCACGACTGCGTGTTGCGATATATCAATAGCCAAGCGAAGCAACCATCGGCGTAGAGGGACGGAAGGAATAGACCACGAATAAACTACAAAAATACCTCATCACTAAAAATATATCACAGAATGGCATCCAACAACGGAGAGAATCCAGGTGCTACCACCGGCGGAAGCAACAACAACCCTAATGTCTCTACGGAAGACCTTCCCCCTCTGATTCCCGGAAGGGAGCGGCACGTCCTGCAAAGGCGCGAGGAACTCCGGTTCGAGGTTACCTTTGGCGGGTCTGCCTCGTCCACGATGAGCAACGCCTCTGGAACCACTACCTTTTGCCTGCAGAAAGGATCTTGCGAGCTCTACGGCTGCGAATTGGCCCTGGGAAAGACCTATACCATCGCCCACGGGGGAGTCAAGGCGGCACTCTTCACCTGGCACGGCTGTGTGGTAGACCTGGGGGCCGCCGACGACGGGGAGGGAAGCACTTCCGGGGTGGAGTTTTTCTCCTACACCAGCGACGAAACCGATGCCAATGTGGCCTTTGTCAATGCCCACGCGCAGCTGGAGGCTCTAAGAGACGACGCGGCGGCGGAAAACTTTAACGCAAAAAGCGGTAGCGATGCGAGCAGCGGCGGCAGCAACGGACAGGGACCACGGGTCATGATTGTCGGGCCACCCGAATGCGGGAAAACGACCCTCACAAAAACCCTGGTGGCCTATGCTTGCAAGGTCGGACGGACCCCGCTCATGGTCGACCTGGATCCGATGGACAACACCATCTCGGTCCCTGGAGCTCTTGCAGTGGCCCCGATGCACCAGTCCGCGGTTGCGGTCGAAACGTATGCCACCACGGGTCTTCCGGTAAACGGAGGGGGGACTGGCGGCGCGGGAACCGGCAACAGCAACACCAATGGCTCAACGCCCGCTATTCATCCGCTCGTGATCTACCACGGATCGACGGCAAAACTCCACCCCGATCTCTTCCGGGGCCAGGTCGATTCGCTGACCGAGTGCATCGAAAAGCGCCTGCAGGCCGACGAGCTTGGCCGGTCTTCGGGGATTATTGTCAACACCAACGGATGGATCCGGGACGAGGGATACGATTGCTTGCTTCACGCGGCAAAGGCCCTCAAGATCACCGTCCTTCTGGTGGTCGGACACGATCGCTTGTACAGCATGCTGACGAGCCACTACAAGAAACAACAAAAACACCACGAAGAACAACTAGCCGCTGCGGCCGAAAGCGGCGAAGGAAGCACGATACCACCGCTGCCCCCGCCGCCGAAAATCCTCAAGGTGCCCCGCTCGGGGGGGGTTGTGAGCCGACCGAGCCGGTTCGTGGCAAGCTGCCGGTCCCGGGCGGTCAAGCGGTACTTTTACGGAGACCTAGTGGCCGATCCAAACAACAATTCCACGGGCGATACCATCGACGACGGGGCCGGCAAGCCCCACCGTCTCGTCAACCAGCTCACCCCCTTTGCCATCCAGCTCCCCTTTGCCGAGATAAAGATCTACAAGGTCAGCAGCATGGCTCTGAGCAATTCGCTGCTCCCGGTCAACGCGGCCCACCAGTCCACCGACGCCATCCAGCTCGCCGAGATCGACATCGTGGGGGACCCAGAGGCCGCCAAGGGCCTCCAGCACGCCTTGCTGGCCGTCTGTCACCCAACGGCAGTCGCTAGGTACGAGCAAACAGGCAAGGGCCGGGACCTTGTCACGGCGGGGGTGGCGGGCTTTTGTGCCGTCGACAAGGTCGTCACCGAGACGGACCAGATGCACCTCCTGAGCCCCTGCGCGGGCGTGCTGCCCTCCAAGACCTTTGTGGTGGGGGACATTACCTGGATGGAATAAACACATTGAAATACAGTGAAACACCACTAGCAGTCGTAATTGTTATAGAAACGACACTCTCTCGATAGGAATGGGAGGATCGGGAGACAAATACTACTCGGGAGAGAGAAACGCAGGGCACGATCGACGGTTGCGGCAACGCATATGGATGGGCCGCGAAGATCGTGGAACCACTGAATGCGAGAGCCTGGGTCTGCCGTTCCGGCACCATAATTGAGGGCCTGGCTGTTATAGTGGGGAAAAGCTAACGATAGAACCTATCGGAACGGTGGGGAGGGGCCCGGTAKGCTGATATCAGCGGATTTGTCTCGTCTCGTAGCTAATTTATTAGTACTAATATGTTAATGGAGGAGTTGTTTGCTGTATTACGAACTTTGTAGCGACATTTTCATTGTCTCCGAGCTGTTTTCAAGACTTTTGCACCAGTACAAATTAACTTCGTGGTCCAGAATAAGAACAAGGCAATATCAACAAATAATGCTCTGAAAAGTTGCTTTCAATTTCCTTAGTGCTGTCTGATGTTCAGAATGAAATGGTCAAACAAAATTAAGGAAGAGATACTGCCAATTGCATATACTATGGATGCAGTAAATGAACAGGCCTTTTTGCCTTTGGTAGTAATATCGTGCTCAAGGGCATGATGTAATGACTCCTCCTCTTCTTTACTATGGGAGGATGCACTACTTCTGGATTGATCAAGAAGATGGAGATTGCAAGAGGCAAGAAGACATATTGTATGGGCTTTCTTGTTACTTGACATGTGTGGAAGAACTATAAATATATTGCCTTGAATACAGAGTAGTGAGATCAATTACTATGGATGTGATACTGTTGTGATGCAAATCATCGTCACTCATTGCTGTTGTCAATTTTCAGCCATCCAAGAAGACAAGTCCAAGAAGATGGTGGCATTCATTACTAGTAGTAGCTAATAGTAGCATCATAAGCCTCAAGTCAAAAAGATGAGTGCACTGGTACTACAAAACTCCTCATTCTGTTGGATATTGATAATCTTATTAACCATTTGTTTCATGAGCTGGTGGTGGTGGTGGATGAATCTACTTCTACTTCTACTGGCTGGCTAGTACTACTAGCAGCATTACCACTAGTAGACCAATGTTTTAGTACAGCTCATGATGCTTTCTTGGGTTTAATTTAAGAACATTCATTTGTTTCTTTCCAACCCAACAATCAAATTTGTGCTGATAGTACTGACAATGCTTTTGAATACTTTTGTCATGTTACCAACCCCTGTAGGTGGATGAATATATCTATTCTCCTCCTGCTACTACTACTACTACTAGTATTAGTAAGTGCCCAATGAAAATAATTGCAACAAGAGAATACTAGCTGCTGGTGATGGTCAGTTGAATTTTTTAGACAAGCCACAAGTATGATGTGAGCCAGAAATATAGATGTAGTACTACTGCTGCTAGTAGTAGTCTAATATCACCTCTGCAATACTAGAATATTATCAGTTTCTACTAGTACTACTACTGGTAGCACCACCACCTCATAGTACCTGTAGTAGTAGCTTCTGATTGTTGGGTGAGGGAGTAGAACATTTATCATTGCTGTTGCTGGTGGTGGGGATATTGCAAGTAATAATGGGATTGGGAATGATACTATTTGTACTACAACGAGAAGTAGCTAGTATGGCATTGCAATTGAGGCAGCTTTCTGGTGACAAGAACACAAGAAGTATCAGCAGTAGCTCCATACTGCAGTAACAGGTCTAGTGACAACATCATAGTACTACTAGTAGTAGTAAGTAGTACCAGAGGAGTGGTGGTAGTAATCAAATTGCAGGGACATCAAAATTCACGAACTTTTGGAAAGTGGGGGGTTGGGGTGGATCTAGAGGGGGAAAGATGCAGTTGTTGGGCTACCCCTTGCTGATGACACACCACTTCCTGAATTCACAGTAGCATTGCAACCTTACTAGCTAGCTACTAGTAGCTACTAGTAGTAGAAATATGAACATGCCACCTTCAATAGAAACAACAACTTATCAATGATTAGTATTAGTGCTAGTACGTCACAGCTTAGTAGAATGAAGTTTTCAGATCACATTACAACAAGCATGACAATTATTGAACTTGTCATTGTACATAGTGCACTCTCCCCAAGCTACATATGATCTGATGCTTCATATGGTGGGATAAAGGTTGTATGACTAATAAATTAACCATCTCACATCTGCCTATTTGTTACTGGGGGACAGAGAAAGCTATTTCCTCCTCTTGTTATTACTATGCTGTCAAACACTGTTGCTGTGAACTGTTCTAAATGTGCAATTTACCCATACAGTATTAGTATATTGCACAAAATCTGAACTTCAGTAATCAGCAATCAGCAAGCAGAATCAAGCAACTGGCCCCAGTTGTTTGTGGGCCACCTTTCACTTCAGTGGATTACTGACCTTGCTCAGTGGATAACTGACCTTGCCCTTCACTCCAGCAGCTCGAACTCCCCAATTGTGCTGGGGGGTTATCTTGTGGGATTCTTCCTTACTTCTTACTCCTATACTATCTCATTGTGGGAACAGACGAGAAATAAAGAGCTCCACAGCAACACTCTTTCTCAGAAACAAACACAGGACCTGCAGTGGATTATAACAAAAGTCCACAATCTATTTGCTCTCAAACCACAGACATATCTGTCTTGTGCTCACTGAGTCCCAGAGGATATGGAAACATTCACATCTGATGCACTTACTACTACTATCTCCTTGCTCTTGTACTACCTTTACAAGAAAACTATTTAGGAGAGCATACACAAAGTATCTCCCACCTCTGCTTTGAACACACAAGAAACTGTCACACAGTATTTTTCACACCCACTTCATACCAGTAGTACACAACTAACAGAATGCCACACAAGATGGGCTGGTCTTTGACACGTACTCCAACAAGAAGAAATGACACAAAATGTCTGCCTTGCCACCAGAGACGTCCCTGGCCTCTTCTGTAACAAACCAGACCATCCAAACTACTATGAATTTTTTTCCCAACTAACCCATTAGTAACCAGCCCACAAACAACCCTGGCCACACCTCCACAACAACCACTCCTCAGAGGGAGGAGGTGCCAGCCCTCGGAGCAGCTACTAGTAGGAGCATTCTTCATACCCAAAGTTATGGTTCCATATAGTGCCTCTTCTAATAGTTCACGAGGTTAAATATACTGATAGATGGCTCAACAAGTCAGTGTCCTACTAGGTATCTAATAGTAGTAGTATGATGATGAAAGATTGAATGAGAGTACTACTAGTAACAACCACCAGCTGCTGCTACAAAAATTCACTCCATACTTAGCATACATCTCATCCTTGTCCTCAATTTTCTTTAGTACCAAGTACTACTAATAATATACTAGTAATAGTGCTAGCTCAATAGTACTTTGTCGTTAATCTGCTTAGCTAATTCTCAAGTGAATCAAACTTTTCTCGCTAGTAATGCTGTTACTCTTCACTACTACTCGTAGTACTACAAAAACAAATGTTAATGCACTAACACAGTAAGCTCTGTCCTTCTTTGCTGGCATACTTTGTACTAAAATAGATCCAAGCATTGTCAATTGAATTTCACATCATGATGTTGTAGAGTACAATAATTTATAGAAATACCTTGTGTTGGTTCAGCAAAATGGACACATCAATTTTGAGATACCAGACGTAATTTGATATTAGATTACAGTTCCCACTCTATCCTCCACGATTGTTGGTCTTCACTATTCTATCACAATTGAACTTAAAAGTGATAGACCTTTCAGGAAGACGAAACAGAGCATTCTTGACAGCAATCTTTTCATGACATCAAGGCCAACGTCAAAGTCGAACTAAATCTGAGACATTGCATATTCCCATTACTTTTCCTCCGGACGATGCTTTACAAATAAATACTTTAATATTGCGAACACTTTCAATAGGCAATTTTTATTTTTCTATTAGTATACATTAGAAAAGAGCAGAGAGACCTCGCTCGTCACATTTTTGACATATATTATAAAAGAATAAGAGAGGGAGAAGCGTTGGGATGTTTGCTGGTCAAGATGCAGCAAATAATTCTCAATGCAGCGGTTGTTACTGCCGTTCGCATCTCTTCTCTGTTTCATCGAATTCCATTGTGGAAGTGCCTTACGTTGGCACCCTAACTCTATGCATACGTCATGCGATGTCCTGACATCTTGCTTCCATTAACTGGTTTCTTGGGAAACCAATTCGAGACATCAACATTCGCACGGTCATCTGCGCAACCGCATGTGTTTGTGCATGTAAGCCGACTGGTATAATCAGAGAGAGTAGGAAATTTGAATATTTGATAGTTGACTTCCCCCATAAGTTGGTGAGTTTTTCGCAACTCGGATGCTGCATTCTTGTGCTTATCACGGGCTTTGGTAGTCAAATACTCTTCAAGACGCCGAAGATTGTCGAAGGCGTCCTCAAATTGGAATGAAACAACTTGGCAGTAGATCAGTTTTTTTAGCGATTGCGACCAACCTCGTTGTGATTGTTCCGTATACGATTCAGATTGAAGCTTGACAAGGTCTTTGTATACAGCCCGCGCTCTCTCTGTTTCTTCTAGCTTGCAATGGCAAAAGGCAATGTTGGTCATTGTGCTCAAAATAAGTTTGTTATCAGCTTCAAGCAATACCTTTTGTATCTTCAAGGATTCAGTAAACGTTTCGATGGCATCCCTATACTTCTCCTGTTCCAAATCAATGTACCCTTTGTTACACATTGTGGACGCCATTGTAAGGTGTCCTGGTTTCGAAGTGTTAGACACCAGTCTAAATGCCGAAAGCCACATGGAACCAAAAATTTCTTTCTGCTCTTTAATTGCCTGCATATATTTCTTCCTGGCTTCGTCGTAGTTTTTGATTTCAAAGTTGACACAACCGATGTTATGATGAATCTTTGCCTTTTTCAATTTTGCTTCCCGTTTCGACTCCCCGTCTTCGGCCTCACAGCACTCTATTTCTCTCAACTCAAGGGCATCCTCGAAAACATTGATGCTTTTCTTATATTTTTTCATTGACAGCAAAATGATGCCATACTCCACAAGTGAGTCTGCTACTTTTGGATCATCTTCTCCGAGTGTGAGTTTCCTGATTCGCACAGCCTCCTCGATCGCATCTCTTGCATCATTAAGGAGTCCAGCGCGTAAATTGGCAACGGCTACATTGTGAAGAGCTGATCCGACACGATGGTGTTCTTCACCATATCTATTTAGTAAAGCCGATAGGATACTTTCAAACATTTTAATCGCTCTTCCGTATTTTCCAATCTTGCGTGTAAATTATTCAGGGAAAAATTTTGTTAGTTTTGAAGATAACATTTGATCTTTGATAACGGGAGTGAAAAGAGAAGTTTGCAGAATATAACATATAAAAATGATGCAGTACCTACCGTCATACTTTTGCAAGCAGCGCGATGCTTGGCTCTCAATTCCTTATCAAATCTCACTAAGGAAGCGCCATGACTCGATTCTTCTGTGAATTCATCACTTTCTTCGGATTGAGAGTCATCAATGTCAGTATAATAGGTTCCCGAGTCGATGCTTTCATCAAAATCACTATCGAATTCCTCGACACTGTTTTCGGAAACGGATGTATCGACCGTCCCTGGAGAAAACAACCTTCCGAAGAAACCGTCCTGCTCTCGATCGTCTTGATTGCCTGATCGACCCACATCCTTGCTTTTCCTGCCCATTGTTTGATTTCGTCTTTTCAATATTTTTTCGAAAATGTATGTATCTATATATTACTTTGCTAAGATGTCTTCTTGCTCAAGAGTTCAATACTTTAGTGGGGGCAGGAATAAACAGAAGTACTTGGCAAAGTATGCGAGGGGTGGTGGCATGTGCGATAGTGGAGGGATTCGAATACACACAAGAGCCGAATTTTCTCTTCGTTGAGATGGAAGCAGTTCTCTTGACTTCAAGAGAAATATCCGGGAGGTGATGAGATGTTGTAATACTGGTGAAGTCGCCATTGACGGAAGTGCGAGCAAAATAAACTATGGTACTTAGCACTTTTGATAAAGTGCGTCAGTATTGAATATACATTGCTAGTTATGATTCAAATAATCTCTGACCGGTTAGATCGAGGTATGCGTTAAATGTTATATCATGAGAGAGACTATCCTCGATAATCTTGTGTAGCGACTAGTACGAATACGGTACCAGAAGCAGTTCTGTGCGAGTTAAACAAAATTGGCGACTTGAGCGATGAAATTGTGTGCACTGCAGGGGGATCGCCTCGCGCAAATGACTCGCGCGCGAGCAAATTGGATGGTTGAAAGCAGATGACGTCGGAAACTACAGTCCAAAAGTGTACATATAAGTTGAGCGAGGTCAACGCCATCAAACAGCGATAAAAAACTAGTTAAATGTATTAAGTGATGAATAATATATTGAAGCGCCCGCGCAGAGTTTTGTGATCGCCCATACAACGATGTTACCCGATAAATTCAACAGATGCTCTCAGAGAAACGAATCTTCAAGTGCCGTCTATTTTTTTTGATTTTTGAGCAACTCTCCTCGTTCTCACAAATTGCGATTGACACAAGAAAAATCTTAAGTTTCTCCTCACTAACAAAACAAACTAAAATCATGAAGCTCCAAATCAAGCGCCCTTCCATGCCTTCCATGCCTTCGATGCCTAGTGCGAAGTCTCTTTCCTTCAGAAAGAAGAAGTCTGCCTCCCCTGAGGAAGACGAGGCTGAGGTCTCCACAACCGTAACCAAGGTCCCTCGCAAGGGAGTTCTCGGAAAGATGGGAATGAAGAAGAAGTCCATTACCAAGCTTTCTCCTTCCGCCAATGTCGCTGAGTCTGTCCAAAAAGAAGACCCTAAGCCTGAGCCTGTTGAGCAGACCCCTGTTGAGGAAAAGCCCGAGGAAGCCCCTGTCGCTGAGGAGGCACCCGCCACGGAAGACGCTCCCGCTGATGAACCAGCCGAGAAGGAAGCCGCCGAAGAACGTGAAGAAGAGGAAGAAGCCCCTGTCGAGGAAGCCGCCGAGGAAACCCCTGCCGAGGAAGAAGTTGACTCTCGCGAACAACCTGAAGTCAGCACCGGATTGCTCTGCGGATGCGTATAAACAGTGTACGCAACACTTCAAAAAGAATTTTTTTGATTCTCAATCCCAATCGTCGCAAAACGAGAGGTAAACAATCAACCTTCTCTCTCACTGTGACAATGCTTTAATAGCTTTGTCAAAAGTGCTTGATCGAAGCCGGACACTACGAACGGCGTTCCTTCTATATGTGTCAATGTAAAAATTCTGTATTTAGAACAATTATTTATACAACATGTTTAAACTTTGCGGCTTCTTTTGTTTGAGGCATCTAGTTTTTGTCAAAAAGTTTCAGTGAGTCCCAAAAATTCTTTTGAACACAATATTCACAAACTTCGTACTATTGTAATACTGTAATAATATCATCATTATTTTTGTTATTTCTTTTTCGAATTTTTCAAGCGAGCAATTTTCTCCGCCTTCGCAGCTGCGGCGGCCTCAACTTTCTTCTGTCTAGCTTTGTTTTGTGCCTCTACTTGTTCTTCCAACTCTCGAAGGATCGACTCCTTGTAGTCATCGAATCCTTCCGTCCATTCCGTAACGCCTTGTTTCTCGACAACCCAAAGCGTGCAGTCGCACTCCTCGATGAGGCGCTGATCGTGGGTTACCACCACGATGCCTCCGTTAAATTCGTTGATGGCATCGCAGAGGGCGTCGATAGTTTCGATATCCAGGTTGTTCGTGGGTTCGTCGAGCAATAGAATGTGCGGCATCTGCAAACTTAGTTCGACCAGGACAACACGGGCCTTTTGTCCTCCGCTTAGGTCTCTCATGACGACCTCGTGGGCATGGCCTTCCAATCCGTATCGTCCGAGCCGGTTTCGGCAGCTCTGGTAGTCCAGGTCATCGAAACGAGAACGCAAGTGCTCTACCGGGGTCTTGCCCATGGGTAATCTGTCCACAAAATGCTGGTTGTAGATACCCATCCGCAACCGAGGATTTCTTCGAACTTCTCCTTTTGTGGCATTGATTTCTCCCGTCAATAATTTCAAGAGAGTCTGGGCGACAACAAAAAACAAGCGAACAACCAAAAATAGGCAACGAATGAGAAAACCAATCAATCACGCAAATTCCATTCTCGACTCGGCCAGCGAACGAAATGTCGGCACGAACAAAGCCGCTGCAAAACTCACCGTTTTACCCGCACCGTTCGGGCCAACCACACAGATGCGGCTGTCCATGTCGATACCGAAATCAATCTTGTTGAAAATGACCGGGTGCTTTTCCGAGTAGCGAAAGTGCACATTGGTGACCTCCATGACGGGCCTGGTGAGCTGCGGAACCTCGGAAAATTCGAGCTTGACGGTGTACTCCTTGGGTCTCTTGATGAGCTCCTGGATTTCCGCTGACTCGGTTCCGGCGGCGATCGCCTGGTTTTTCTTCTTCTGGCTCCTGGCACCGGCCTCGCGCTTGGACTTGGTCTTCATGATTTCGGTGGCCTTGGACTTGGACTGGCCCTTCCGCTTGAGCTCCCGGATGCGTTTTTCTTGTTTTTCCCACGCCCGGAGTTGCTGCTTGAGTCGATCCGCCTCGGCCTTCTTGAAGCTGTCGTAGTTGCCCTTGTAGGCAATGAGTTTCAGGTCCTCGATGTGGAGGATTTCCTGGCAGACACTGTTCAAAAAGTCCTGGTCGTGCGATACGACAAAGAGCGTCTTCTTCCAGGTTTGCAGGTAGTCGTCTAGCCAGATGACGGCGTTGAGATCCAGGTGGTTGGTCGGTTCATCGAGCATGAGCAGGGTGGGTTCGACAAAGAGGGCCCGCGCCAGGGAGATTCTCATGCGCCAACCACCGGAAAACATCTTGGTCGGTTTGGTTTGCATCTCGGTGGTAAATCCAAGCCCGGAAAGGATTCCGTGGGCCTTGGCCTCCATCGAGTCGGCTCCCATGTTGGCCAGTTCTTCCACCACGACCCCGAGTCGATCGATCGTTTCGTCCGATTCGTCCCCGGCGTCGACCTTTGCCATGAGGATCTTTTCTTCCTCGACGAGGTTCCAGCGGACCTTGTCGGCCCTGAGGACGGCCTCGACGGCCGGTGTGTTGTCGGCCACGACCTCCTGCTCGACGTACAAAAAGTCGATGCGCGGGGGGAGCTTGAGGTCCTTGGAGGCAATCATCTTCAGGAGCGTCGACTTACCCCTACCGTTCGGCCCGACCAGCCCGTAGCGACGTCCGTGCGCAATGGTGAGGGCGGCGTCCTTGAAGAGGATCTTTCCGGCGGCGGAGATGCTAAAGTTGGGAATGTTGATGTCCAGGGAGTTTTGCCACTGCGGATCCTTCTCGCTGACCGCGGTCTGGGAACAGGCAAACTGGGCCCCCTCCCGGCTGGCCTTGGCGGCGACCTTTTCGTACTCGGCGGCCCGTGCCGCGGCCTCGCGTTCTTTGATGAGGCGCTTTCGCTCCTTGTTGCTGAGTTTTTTCCCGTCCTTGCCGTACAGCAGCTGTGGAGCGTGCGTAGTTCCGGTGACAGCACAGCACACCATGCCATAGCAAAAGACGGTAATGGTCATTCAGCGTTGGACGAACACACCACATTACGCGAACGCGCGAGCCACCAAATGTCCAAGAACACAACGATGCGAGCAACGAGGAACAACCGCTGGTGAGATTTGGTACTGAAAGGTGGCATATCGGTCTCCTCGTGTTTCCACGTTCCCCCTGTTCTGTGTGCCCGACACCATGCCACCGGGGCATACTGCACGCTCGGCTGTAGCGTGCTGTAGTCCGCCGTGCAAGGGAACCAATCCGTCGTCCCGCCCGTTTCTGCTATCGGTACGTACCTTGCTGGGGTCCTCGTCCGCGGCGTTTTCCGCCTCGCGCATCGCGTTGCTCTTGTCGGACCACACCACGTCGTCGGGCGCACCGTACACCAGGTCCTCGTTCTCGCCCTCCCCGGCCAGCTGGGTGGGAGCCTCGGGGATCTCCTGCGGCTTGGGGGTCGGTCGGGCCGGTGGTTTCGCCTCCCCGGCCGGTTCGGAATCTCCGCCGTTCTCGGCCTGCTCCTTTTTCTTCATGGCGGCCTCCATCTGGAGCTCGAACTTGGACTTTTTGGCGGCGGCCTTCTCGGCCCGCTCCGCTTCGGCGGCTTCTTCCTCGTCCCGCTTCTTGTCTTTCTTGTTCTTCTTTTCTTTCTTCTCCTTCTTTTCCTTCTTCTCTTTTTTCTCCTTCTTGTCTTTCTTTTCCTTCTTGCTCTTCTTGGAGGGTTCGAGGATCGTAAAGGCGATCTGCTCCACCTCTTCATCGTCCTCGTCCTCCTCCTCTTCTTCCTCGTCCTCGCTGTCGTCGTCCATCATTGCCGCCAGCTGGGCCATGCGACCGCCCTTCTTTTTGTTGTTCCTTCGGGAAGCTGGCTGGGGAACGTATTCCTCCTCCTCCTCGTCGTCGTCGTCATCCTCGTCGTCGCTGTCGTCCATGGGGGGCGGCGGGCCCCGATTGTTCCTTCCCCGCCCGCGGTCGTTGTTTCTCTTGGAGGGCATTGGAGGGAGCATTTCGTCGTCGCTGCTGTCCTCGTCGTCGTCGTCGTCATCGCTGTAGTTGCCGCTCTTCTTCTTGCCGAGGTTCATCTTGCCCCCCATCAGCGCCGCCAGGTCGTCGCTGTCGCTATCGCTGTCCTTTTGCTGTTGTTGCTTCTGGGCGGCCGCCTTTTTGGCCTGTTGCTTGGCCAATTTCTGCTGCTTCCGGGAGAGCTTGGGGGCCGCCGGCTCCTCGGTGGCGTTCGGCGTTCCGCCGACCGGGATTTCTTCCTGGTCGGACCAGTCGTCGTCTCCCCGGTTCTTCTTTCCTCTTCCTCCTTTTTTGCGGCCCATGGTCGATCAGCGGTGACAATAAGTTCACAACAAAAGAAAAGCAGTGGCAACAAAGGCAATTGCGTTGCTGGGGAGCTCTTGGTTCGTGGAGCTTCCTTGCCGGAGGAGTTGTGGACGAACTCCTGGAACGAATCGGTAGTACGAGTGCGGTGTGTGGGGCCGTTTCGTGGAATTTTCGGTTGAACTTGCTTTCGAGAGAAACAAAACCCGCCACTACTAGCATTTTTTGTTGCAAGAGTTTCATCCTTTTCTTCCTCTGACCATCAAACGTAAGGCAACAAACGAGAGCTACCGTACCGTACGAACCGTACGACTGTCGCGGCATAGCAACTCCACGGCATGGGTTGGTAGGTTGACGGCAAGACGGAAGAAAAGGTTCGAGAATATGCTCTCCACCATGATCTCTCACTACAGAAGTGTAGAAGTACCGTAGAACGTAGAAGTATGTACGTAGTACGAGTACTTCTCGTATCGCAGCACAGCAGTGTACCATTAGTATTAGTACAATCGTTCGTTACGTTGGTACCACTACAATTAACGAATAACGAATAACGAATACCGATACCTGCTCTTTGCTCTCACTGCTTACTGGTACTATGGACGTATGGTACGTACCCAAGTACGGTACAGGACTCATTGACATGCGTTCTGGATAGTTGCTTCTGAGAGAGCAGAATCGACACCACAATGGACTCCCTTGGTACCAGGAGTACTCGCACTGCCCATACGTTACTATGGTATATTTGGACTCTTTCCCTCTCCACCTTCTTTGGGTTTCAATGATAGCAAGAAGTCCTCTTGTTCTAGAGAGATAGTTCCAGCTGGTCCCAGAAATACCAGCTGGTAGGAAGTAATATCTAAGGCGCGGAACAGAACTGCCTCAAAGAGAGCATACGGCATACTGCTAGTAGAACTAGAAGCTCCTAGTGTCGTTGAATCCAACAATGACAAGCATGCGCCCCCGCACTCAACAACAAGAAAAAGGACTGCTGTTAACGACGTCTATTGGTTGCAATACTACATACATAGCTGGTTCTCATGTTCCACTAGGCTAGGATTCGGGTGTGGAAAGCGTTGGCTCGATCGTGCACGAGTCGGTCCAGGGCTTGATGGCCCGATCAGTACGAGTAGGGGTTTCCGGGGTTGTTCCCCTCCGGCGGCGGCTGGTCCGCCTTGTTGTTGCTGTTGTTCTTCCTCCGCTCCTCCCGGACCCTGGCCATTCGCTCCTTGTAGGATATCCCCGAATAGGACCGGTCCCGGCCGGCCGAAGCAGCCGCCTCCGCCGCGGCCCGCTCCTCCTCGCTCTCGAACTCCCGAAAAAGCAGCATCTCCTCCGGAACCGTCTCGACGACGTCCATCATCCGCTTGCGCTGGTCCTCCAGGTAGGGGTTGACCGGGGCCTCGATCTCCGCGATGGACGGGTCGTGAAAGACCTCGTTGGCCGTGGCTTCGTCGCCGCGGTACCGGGCCAGGTTGCGGGTGGTCGAGTCCCTCTTGAGCCGGGCGAGGTAGACGTCCCCGGCGTTGCTCACGGCCTCGGCGTCCTTGTTGCGACCTATCTTGCGACCGTCAAAGCCGATCCCGGGCTCCAGGTAGTTGTTGGCGGTGGAACCGATCGACTTGCCCCGGCCCTTGGTCGCAGCCTGCTTTTGCTGCTGGACGTAGAAGAATTCCCGGTACAGCCGGGCCTGCTCGTCGATCGAGAGGCTCGCGATTTCCTCCGGCGTCATGATGCTCGAGGGGGGCGTGGCGCCACCGCCTTGCTGTTGTTGTTGCTGCTGCTGCGCATACGCGTTCGGGTCGTAGGCGGAGAGGAGCGGGTTGTGGGTTGCCCGCGGAGCGGTCCGCTGCTGTTCCTCTGCTCTCTCCACGAGCGTCCGGAACCGCGACCCGCCCTGGGAGGCTTCCTCTTTCTCGTCCAGGTGAAAGGCCTTGACCTTGTCTACCAGTCCGGGGGCCAACTGGATCGAACCCTCCGTCTCGCCGGCGGGCGTCGCCGGCGCCGGGGGGCTGGGGCCTCCGATGGCATCGCTCGTGGGGGCGTCCTTGTTGTAGGAATACTCGTAGATCTCCGCGGCAGCCTCCGTCATGGCGGACAGATTGCTGCTGCTGCTGCTGGTTGCCCACGATTGCTGTTGCTGTTGCTGTTGCTGCTGCTGTTGTTGTTGCTGCTGCCGCTGTGGAACCCACCCCTGCTGTGCGTTTCCATCGTTCACCGCCGGCCGGCCGTACCTCGATTGGCGAAAGTACTCGTCGTTGGCTTGCTCGATGGCCTCGCTGGGTTCGCCGGCGTTGTTGCCACCGCCACCCAGGGAATCCAGGAAATTGTCGTTGTCCCATCCACCGTCGTAGCTGCTCATACAAAGGCTGGTGGTGGAACATGTGCGAGGGGCCGTTCCGAGGAGCGAAGCACAAACCCCATCCCTTGTGGTGGGGGTGGCTGCTGCTCCCCCCGAAGGGTGGTTCCCTCCCAGAAGCAGGGCCTTCGTCGGTAGGAGGGAGATCAGCATACCTACCGTGATAATAGACCGTGAAGAGGATCCCGCTGTGTTTGTCATGCTTCTGGTGTTGGAGTCAACTAAGCTTGATCAAATGATTCGCTAGTGGCTGGCTTTTGCAACACTAAGATACTGTTTCTATTGCAACCCTAAGATACTGTTTCTATTCGTACGAAGTACTTTTGTTCCGGTTCAACGTCGGCAGTTAGTACCGATACTGTCCCCTTCCACGTTTGCTAAGGATGTGGCTTGTGAATCTCGATTATCATACAATTCAATGGCGTTGCCTACCGTTGCTACGGTCGCTCTCGCTCTTCCCTATTTCGGTTTGATTCGAATTCCGACAAAGATATGCGAATTGTTGAACAGGACAGATTCATTTGTCTCTTATCGATTATCGATCGATCTCTCTAGAAACGTACGTACCGTGCCGTACCTCAGTCCAAAAGAGTTGAATTTTTTTTTTTCTGTACTGTATGATTTTGTAGTTGGTACCGTACCGGCCGGTAGGGTCGTACTTTGTCGCACGTTTGTTTTGTGTTCCGTGCCTTCTTTGTTCACTGACATCGTTGCCGTGCGTTGCGTTAGGTCTAATCCTAATTCCTACCGTACCGTATATATGTACATATCAAATCAATGTACATTACTATGATACGAAACCTAAAACTTGGTCAGCGGTCAGCGATCGGGGACAGAAAAGTTCTTACGTACTGTACGATACTAGAATGCAGGGGTCATCTATGTACTCGTAACGGTACCTGGTACGCACCTACCGGCCGGTGTGTAGGATTTTAGATTTTGTTTTCGTCCCATCCAAACGAGGTCCCAGCAAACGAACGCAATAATTATGGGTACTACCTGGACCATGCCATTTTTGTCTCAGTTCTGTGAAATCGGGCCATCATCCACTGCCTATTTGCTGGAAGCAGGGGGGAAGACTTTTGCTGCAACATTGTCAAGCTCTAGGAACAGCATCTCGGCCTGGCAGGTAGGATGGAATTGATCTTTGAGCTCCCCAGGAAAATCACTCGATCAGCAGGACATATGATCCAACCGCATGGGTGTTGAGACAGGGGCAACGGGACAGGTGCTCGAATATGGTCCGCCATGTTTTCAAATACAAGGCCTTGCAAATGAAAAGAAAATACACAACAGACGAAGCAATCGATGAATCTATGGATGAACAGATACTAGTTTTTCCTTTTTATTTACTGATGCTAGTGGATTCGCATCTGGAATCCAGCCAAAGCTTCAAAAATCAGTATTTCAAAAATTCCTTGGGAAGAACTATAAGATATTCTAGCGCAAATCTATCTCATTTGGTCCCTTTTTACGTCAGTCTATTCTTGGTTTTGATGCGGTGTTTTGCGTCGATCTAGTGATGGCCCTCCAGCTCCCCCTCCATCATAGCCACCACGGATTGATAGGTCCCCATGCAGCCAAAGGAAAAGCCTCCGACCAGCAGAAATGTATCCAAACCTCTCTGCCAGACCGGCAGTTCCTTTCCGAACGTGTGCAAGTGAAAGTAGGATGGAAAGACGAACCCCAGGAGGGTGCAGATGGAGGACCCCACCAGGCTTAGGAATTTTCCAAAGTTCGGAACCGAATAGGCTACGAGCGCTGATACCAGCACAATAGCGGATCGGACAGAAATGCGGGACAGCTGTGTGGTGTTCGCATCTTCGATAATGGCCCATATGGGAAACATCATGATGGGATAGGTCAGGTACAGCCCCAGGCACAGAGAACACTTGACAAAGGTTGCCGACCAGTGGTTGGCCAGGTTGAGGGTGATAGGAGCTAGTGTTGCATCCCCAAAGGCCCAGTAACCCGCACTGCCAAAGATGGCCATGAACGTCGTGATCGCTGCCAGCGTTGCAATAAGCAAGTAAGAAAACTGTTGGGGCTGCTTGCAGCTCGCTTTAAGCGACAGAATCAAACCGACGCCTTCCATGCTGTAAATGGTAACGGCCATGACATAGATGACACCMCCAAAGTCGGCCTTGTGAATCGCATCATTATGGGGCGTGTAGTGCTCATAGTCCTGAAACAAGACCGCGCTGAGGGCGCAGAAGTTGGCCGTGTTGGCCAGGAGCGAGAAGGGTGACAACGACGCCAGCTCTCGAAATTGGACCAATCCCAAGAGCCCTGGAACACATGTTGCGCAAATAAGTCCTCTTGACCATCCATATATGCTGTTGAGGTTGGCGGCAATGAAGATAATGTAGGCCGTGGCAAAACCCGCCTGCGATATTCCTAGGCAAAGAAAAATGACCTTCTCGCCCTTCTCTCCAAGAATCAGTCGGCCCACATCACCGTAAGATTGCACAATTTCGTTTGGATACTTCGCCTGGACGACCCTTTGCACCCTCGGTAGGCAGAGCATGGCGTACACATTCAGAGTGGAGACCAATACAAGAGTGATAGAGCCCAAAAGCCAACCGGATTTGGAAAAGGCGTTTGGCACTCCTAACAAACCGGCTCCAACAAAGGATATAATTATGTTGATTATGACTTGTGGTGTCCCTGCCGATCCTGGAGGACCTGCACCGTGGCTGTGGTCGGCCAATTCTTTTCCGTTGGTGTTAGAGCTCGTTCTACTGGTCCCGTTGCCATCGTTGTTTCCCAAGAGGGGGGATACGCCATCGTCGTCGTAGCCATCGATGTCCGATATTGCGCTTGATTCTTCTATTTCCAACGGAGAAAAGACGGATTCTTCTATGGTATCAGTTGTGGTGACATCGATGGCCGAAGACGAGGACTGTCGATGGGTGATGCCTTCCATGATACAAAGTTAGTAACGTAGTACAAGTAATATCCGAAAGATAATTGGGTTTACTTCTGGATTCGAACGACCTTCCCTCAATCAACAATAGAATAAGAGTTGCGCTCAATTTCAGACAATGTGCTCTTCTTTGTGCCTCCACGGTTATTTGGAAAAGTCTTCGGTCGTAGATGATTGCAATGGCAATGATGATGATTTTTTTTTGTATTCAAACAACGCTTGTCTTTGTTTCGTTCCCAGGCACTACTAGTACAATGGTACTGGGTGCCGGTACATACTTCGTACATTTGGCACTACAACTATCGTACTTCTAATTCAAAAATACAGTAATGGTTCTCGCAAAGGTCATTTTCATATTTTTGGATTGGAAAAAGCTGTTCGAGGCATACGAGTTTTCGTACAGGTACGTACTGTACTACTGATTGGGAGAGAAAAGAGCGACCTTGCTTGGGGAGAGTATCGTTCGTACTTCGATTGCTTATGTTCTTCGCGCATCTTGGCTTGGTGCATGGTGCACGGTGCACGGTCCGTCGTTAAGGCTTATTATCATAGATATCGTATGTATGATACTATCATATCATACTAACCTTTGTTTTGGGATTTATGGAAGCTAAAACGCCGCCATCGTCTCGAAAGAAGCTTCTAACAAGCTTCTCACAAAAAGTAGGCGTGGTACCGATATTGCATTCCAAAATGCACATCGTAGTACTGAAATGTAAAAGCTATCGAATATTCACAACTCGGAACCCATACCATAAATTCTAAAAGACCCCAAAAAAATACAATATAATTGTCCTCTATCTCCGTCCCTCCACAGTCGGCAAGAATATCATGCATTCATCCCTGATCCTGATTATGCTATTAGTTGCCTCCGCGAGACTCCCTTGCGTGTACGGCAACACTATAAGAGCAGCCGACATGGAAACCGCTAAGCGCCTACAAGGCTACCAAAAACGAGGCTACCAGTGGCCTGTCCTAGAGTTCGTTCCAAACACCCCCGGCTGGAAGAAGCTAATGGAAGACCGGCTTGAGCAGATTTCCAACATCGAAGACCCCGCAGAGCGCTTCAAGGGCTACACTGCCACAATGTATTCCGGCATAGTAATTCAAAACTACACCGAGCATGGCTTTGCCCGGACCCGCATCAGCGAATCCCTCCTGAAGGAATTGCAGCAGGGCATTCGTGACGGATTCGAAGACCGCGTCAACGAGGGGTACACGCCAAGCATCACCGGCAACCAGGCCTGGCACATCCAACGGGACGATCTCACCCAAAAAGTTGAGGACGAACTCCACGACAAGCTCGAGGAGTGGGGAAGGGTGGATCTCGATCTGACCTACGTGTATGGCCTGCGCCTGTTTCGCAACACGACCACCATTAAGATGCACTTGGACAAGAAGGGGTCGCATTCCATGGGATACGTGTTGCACGTCGATTCCAGCGACGACTACGACTCGGATGGCGACCCATGGCCATTTCTCATCGAGGATTTCCATGGAAGGACCCACGAAATAACCATGGTCCCAGGCGACCTGATTCTCTTTGAAGGTACGTTTGAACCAAACCCGTCCAAACTGTGGTTTTTGGTAGTGTCCACAACGATAAAACTGCTCGAACCTCACATTGTTCTGTTTGATTTTCATTGTATATGACACAAAAACAAATCGAAACAGCCGCAAAACTAGTTCACGGTCGTCCTCATCAGCTTAACGCAACCTGGTATTGTAACGTTGTCGGTCACTACTATCCTCGGGACGAGACGTGGGCCTCTATGAACCACGTAGCGGAAGCGGAATACGCCGTCCCACCGAAGTGGGCAAACGAGCCTTCTGGTAGCAGCAAAGCCGACGATGCCATGGTGAGAGAAATCCAGTTCCGGGGTGGATTAAGAGAGCCCGGTTGCATGGATGGGTGGTGCCGAAGCACATCTCTCGAGCGGATTCAATGGAAGGGACCCTCCGGACCCTCCACCCACTGGATCGACGCCAACGGAGAATCGCACGAATTCATGGGACGACTAAAGCAAAAAGAAGAACAAAAAGCGGTAGAACTATGAGAATATATGCTCCGTAGAAATGGCATACGAAAAATTATTTGCAAAAATGGAACATCCGTTTTAAGTTCTCTGTAAACAACATTCATATTAAATTTCTTTAATGTATTATATTCTCTTTGTTGATGCCGTCTACTATCTTCTTGAAGTGTGTTTGACATAGTATGGGATTCCGATATATAGGTCATCTCTTCTATCTCCTCGAATGTGTACAAAGCACCGTACGAGTCGATGCACGAGAATCCTATCTCATACACGCCAGGTTGCAGGAAAATGAAGTCATTTGCTTTCAACATTTTAACATTCGTGCAAATTGATTCAGTGTAGTTCTATCGATGATTGTCTATAATATGTTGGTGTCCATAAATCTATGTACTTTTATCGTTTTGCATTGGCCTCATTATGCCGACGCTGATTCATCAGATGCCGCCAACTGCATATTGTTGTTTCGCGCGTCATCTTTTGCTGTTGCTTTCGGTGTCTTGGGAAATACGACCCAGAGTACCAGCTGGGTGACCCCAAGGACAACTCCCAGCCCGTTGGGAACGTAAATGAACGGATCGTTGATCTGGGGGGCCAAGGCGTAGGCCGTCCAAAAGGCAGCGTTGCTCGTATTCATGACCATGGTTGGCCCGTGCAAGGAGTCCGATTGCTTTGTTCGCAGGACCGCAAGGATAGACGAAAGCGGAGCGCCGTAAAAAAAGACAAGGTTGAAATTTACGACGTAGCCCACGACAGTTTGTGCAAAGGAATCGGCACCGCTGTCTGTATCGGTATCGCTTGGCGTGTGATAGTGAGCATGAAACCCGACTACGGTCACTACTACTGTCCACAGAATCAATATGCCCATTATCAATCGCTCGTGAGGAGTCTTCGCGGGCGTGGTTTGGGAAGTAACGTCCCAAATAATCTTCGCCCAATCCTCTGCCGTCGAGGTTGTTGCTGCTGCATTCGTTTCCGGATCCTCGTCGTGTTCCTGGTCGCAACCATTACTCTGGTTGCTTGTATCCCAGTTGGTGTACTTATCTTTGTTGTTTTCGTCGTCGTCGATATGGACCAATGATTGTGGTTGCTGTTCCACTTCGCCATCCTCTTCCGTACTCTCCAGCTGCCCATTCACCAAGAACTTTCTGTCGGATAGGTATTGGACCATGGACCGCCTGGTTTCCTCCTGGTGATGCGATGAATACAGCAATTTGACGGCCCCCAGATTCAGCCAGCAGGCAATCAAAAACCCAGGATAGTTGGCCCAGAAGACGCTACCGTTCGTTTTCGTCGTTTGGTGTTGGACACAGACAAGATCGTACAGGGTGGAATGGAATTCGGAACACGAGACAAGATAGAGGGGAAATTTTGGGTGAAATATGAATCAGGAGGAAGAAACACAGTATTCCAACGCACCCCAGATGCCTGGTGATTTGCGACTGCATAGGAGCGAAACTTACAACCAATTGTTGATAATGATGCCGTACGCGGTCCATCCCAGACAATTTCCAACCATGAACGCCCAGGGGGTTGGGTTGAGATCGCCCAGTCCAAGACCCAACGAAACGGCCTTTTGAAGGTCACGCAACGGAGCCAGGAACATGAGGTTCGCTAGTACGACCCCCATTGCGGGGCAGACATATTCGAGAACGATTTCAGAAGGAGATGGCATGGTGCGTGATGCGGATGTGCGCGTGCGCGTGCTGACCCACTGAATTGGGCCGCACTGCAACAAAGTCTCCGACCGGAAAACTTGATGCCTCTTGAGGCCACGAAGGGGAAATTCGCTGCAATATATCGATATCTTTGTCGTGCTAACTGTATTGCTTCTGGATGGTACGGTATTCTTCGACGAAACCAATTGCCGTGCAAACGAATTAAGGCACTTCCGCGGCGATGTAACCTCTTAATTGTAGTTCTTTCGTTCTAGCTCACGAAAGAAATTGCTTTTAATGCATGATGTGATGTGATGATGTGTGGTGGGACGAGTTTTGGTGCTCTTGTTCGTAACAAACCTACCAGGTCAAACTAGGGAAAGGCATTCTACTTTTAAAACGGCCTACTACTACTACTACTACTACTACTACTACTACTACTATTACTACTATACTCCTTAGTAGTGCTGGCACCTGCAAGATATCAAAGCTCCTTGCCAGCAGCAGCAAGATATTGACACTCCTTTCCAGCAAGATATCAAGTGTTTCAATTGTCGTAAAGGCAACAAGAACGCTTGTTTGTTCCAGCAAGAGGAACTGTTACGGAAGAGATATGATCCCTGAGAAAGACCCATTTGAGTTCAGTGCCAAGGTTACCAGGTCAATTGAAGAGTACACATCCAAGGGGAAAGATGTTACTGACAATGAGGAAGATGGCTGCCAAGTCCCTACCAGTCTCTGCAATCAAGTTATTTTGCAAGTGGGAGCAACAAAAGAAGATTCCTGCAAAGAAGCAAGATTTCTTGATCTTTGGCTGGAAGTGAAGGATATGGCTTTCCCTCCAGAATTTGCTTGGAGTGACAAGGATGAGAATGAACTGGAAAGACTGAACAAGGAAGACAAGATTACAATTAGGGACACTGCAGTAGGAAGGAAGAGAGCTAGACAGCAAAAAGTTACCCTATCATGCCTTGCAGGGATGATTGAAGAGGAGAGAGTTGCAAACAATATGCCAGTTAATATGCTGGAAGGAGTGAAGGGAATGGTTGTTGGTGAAGTTGCTGAGGAAGTGTAGTACTACTAGTAGTACTCCTAGTAGGCAGAGTAGCTGAGGAGGAACAAGAAGTGTAACAGTTTCCAGTAGTTAGTGCCTTAGGGACCAGTAGTCAGCGCCTTAGTGAGCGCCAGTAAATCAATTCTTTTGAATGGATTTATATTTGGTAGTGTTTGTATTGATATTCAATTCAGCAGATCTGAATTCTCATCAAAAAGTGAGTGAAAAAGTGTGCTAAAAACAGCTTGGAAATTAGCTCGGAAAGGCTCTGAAATTAGTCCTTCGACTGAAATAGTTTTTTAGATTTTGAGACAGGTGGAAGTTGCAAACCCAAATGAGGTGTATTGGGTCATTCCCGATACGGCTCGCATTATGACCCAAAATACATCGAAGTTGGTTGTCGTGGGCCCACAACAACCAACTTTAATGTAATTTACATATTTTTTAATTGGAATCCTTGACTTAGCCATTTCCAGTCTCCGGAGCAGGCGCGCCCTAAACTGGCGGCAAACTTCTTTTGATTCAAGTGTCAAGAAAAAAGCACATGATCTTTGCAAAGGAGAGAAGGAACAGAGAGAAACAATGCTGAGGATGGTTGGTGCGTGGAGCCCTCTACTTAATTGCAACACTACTAGCATCCAGATTCTTCTGTTGTGGAGGATGCAAGAAGCAGCGCTTGGTGCTAAGAGGAGGGAAGAGAGCCGGCGCTCTCGCCTTGAGAGGGAAGAAGACATCAAAATCCCATGTGTGATCCGCATACCGGTAGCTCATAAAAAGAACATGGCTCCACCAGCTCCAGCAGCAGCAGCAGCAGCAACAGCTGCAAGGTCCTCAACAGCTGCAAGGTCGACAGCAACGGCAGCTGCAAGAAGGTCGACAGGAGGTCCAAGAAGGTCGATTGCTCAAGAAAGAGGAGGAAGATCCAAAGGTTCCATCAACTACACCCATAGAGAGACCATGGACACGCTGACACTCATGAGGAGGATCCTTCCTATTGGACCAGAACAATGGAGAGTTGTTGTTGACACCCATGAAGAGAACTGGGGGAATGGAAGAGACAAGGAATCCATCATCAGGAAGTACTCCTCCCTCCACAGGAAACAAATTCCTACTGGGAATCCGTACATGTCTCCAGCAATCAGGCTTGCAAAGGAGATCAAGGACTTGATTGGTGCCAAGGCAGCCATTGGAGATGGGGAACAGAAGTTTGATCTGGAAGAACAAGGATACACAATTAGTGAGGATTACACCACTTTAGTGCAAGGTAACAACGCTGACAACAAAGACAAGAATGAGACCCCAAGTCCTCCTCGCTGGCAACTTACACAGCCTTCGCAACTTACCCAAGAAACTGAGCTTCTCACTCCTCGGCTTGAGACACCGACTCAGCTTGAGGAGACACCAACCCAGCTTGCTGCAACTCAGATGGTGCAGCTTGCTCAAGGAACTCAGCAATACCAGTCCGAATTGACTCAGCAATACCAGTCCCAATACCAGTCCCAATCGACTCAGCAAATGTTGATTGTTTCTGTTCCTTGCCCTCCCCTCAAGAGAGCATACTCAAAAGCCTCCAGAAGCTCCAGTATCAACAGCATCAACACGGATATCACATCCATGTTCCAGATGTCCATGAAGCACCAAGAAACACTTGCTCAAGCATCGATGCAACAGTATAAAGCTTACCAAGAAGCATCGATTCAACAGTATCAGCATACTTTGACAGAAATCAAAGATATGGTTTGTGTTGTTGCCAGCGCATTTGTCCAGGAGAGAAAGAAGAGGAAGAAAAAGAAGAGGAAGAAAAAGAAGAGACAGCATGAGGACGAGACGACGACGATTTGGTGTAATCCCATGGTTAAATACTAATTAAGATTACTAAATTAAACTACTGTTTGCTGATTGCTGTTTGCTCCACDACTCCTTGCTGATTGCTGTTTGCTCCACTTGCTGCAACTGATTTATGAGTACTGAATACTAATACTGCTTCTAAATCCAGTATACACAATACTACGTGTAAAAGGAATCCAGTATATGCGATACTTTGTGTAAAAAGGTTCACATGAAAACTTGCAATGAGTTAGCTCTATGTAAACGAAAGCAATCGTGTGGGATTCCTTCCATGTGCAACGTGTTCGCTCTTAGTTACCGGTCCCGGTTTTTTGTGGGAAGGCACCCATGAAAACTGGCAACACAAAATAACACAGCACTACAGTGGGAAAGGAACTCAAATAACACGGTGTATCGTGTAGGTAGCTTTTGGTTTGCTCCTTTTTGCTCACTCCTCACTCTTCATAATCTAACTGGAGGAGTAACTGGAGTAACTGTAGAAATAGTAATTAATAATTCATTACATTTAGATAACTGAAACAACCATGGTGCAATCGACAATCCGTAATCAACAATTGACAATCTGTAACGCAATTGACAATCGACAATCGACAATCTGCAACGCAATCGACAATCCGTGCTCACGACAACAAGCCAGGGAATGAGCTATTGGTGTCCCCATTGGGCTGAAGTTGGTAAGCAAAGTATCCTATTTGTCTCCTCCCATAGGATTCTCTCAGCTTTTCAAAGGATTCAAAGCCACTCGTATCGCTCATGAAGGTGTTGAGGATCTGATTAATGCCCACCTTGCTGCACTGATAATTATACAAGAACAACACGAGGTTAACGATAACCTTCCTATCACTAAGTTCCTCCAGTTTCATTCTTTCTTTCAWTMTKGGGAATTGCCCCTGGATCATTCACATACCCCATTCTGACAACTGTCGAACTGCTGTGGCTTCTTGGTTAAGTACAATAGCGTGATTGTTCTCTGCCATTGTGGGGAATTTATCTGGATCATTTTGTTGGCTTCTAATGAGATACTTTGCCCCTCTGACCTTAAAGGCGGAGTCTACAACAACTGACCCCCCATTCCTTCTATATATGGCCTCCAGCTTCTCGTATATGCCATAATCTGCCATGGTGGTGCTGTCATGAAAAGTCCCAGGACAGTTATATGTTGCCATCCGGATTTTTCCATCGGGGGCGTAGATGAGGCAACTATTAATGTAAGTATCCATGCCCCACCCATTATAGTACATGGCCTGAATATGCCAATTGGTAGAGTGCTCGAGCTTAATTTTGAGACCATCTGCTGCACCCCGACCCTCCTTGTACCAAGTGTTGGGTACTTCCTTGCTATTGCTGACACATATGCCTCTACTTCTTCATTGATTGGGGGCCTAATAATTGAATTTGGGTGTTTTTGCAATGCAAAAAGAAGGACTCGTCTAGAAAATCGCAACCATCTGTACAGGGGAGTGGAGGTAAGTCAAAATACCATAGACAAGGCCCTAGCTGCTGATCCACGAGTCCTGTACCAAGTCAACACCAACACTAGCCCAACAGTTGGGGTTATCAGTCTTGGTTTGCCCTTGGGTTTGCCTTCCTTGGTAAAGAGCCGAGGTCTAATTTGCTCAGTGTTTTTGTCGACTGTATATCCATGAAAAACTGGTTGAAAGAGGCTGAGGAGATCCCTGAAGACAGGATGGTCCACACCACAGCAATTTAGCAGAGCCTGGTCATCACCAGAACCAAACAAATGGATCAATGGAGAGGCATTCACTTTCATGAGTGCAATCCTTGGCATCCTCCTGTATTGTTGGCACTTGTCGTGAAGGGACAGCCGATGGCACGTTTCCTCCTCCTCCTCCTCCTGCTGCTGGAGAGCCCATGCAATTAAAACTAACTCAAAGGACATTTTTACTGTGAAGGAGGAATCGCCAAATAGTGAGGATGGAGACTGTTTTTGTTGTTGTTTCGGAGGAGGATTCTGTTCCGGAGGAGGAGGAGGAGGATTCGTTGATTTTGGAGAAGGATTCTGTTTCCAAAGTTTCGAAGACAGAGCTGGTTTTGTGAAAATCCCAAATTGTTCCCGCCACTGGAATCTTGTCAAATTAGCATGCAATTTATAGGATTCCAAATTCCAAAAATGGGGGGAAATATGTAAGTTGAGCCGGCCAGCTGTGCCTTCTGTACCACTGAATGTGATTCCCGAAAACATACCTCGATATATGTTATCGGGAATGACCTATTGTTCTTTCCGTAGAGCCGTTTACAATTTGTACAGACTCGGGACCTGTCTCCACCTCATTAGGCCTCGTACCTCGTACCGTACCGTATGTCCCCAGTCCCGTCTTCAGGTTGATAATAATATTTTTCTCTTTCTTTTCTTACTATCGTTCGAAATTCGACAATTGCCTTATGTATTCATCTAGTCGTCCTGACTCATAAATGTATGATTACTATTGTAGTCAACTTCAATACCTGATAAATGATAAAAACCATTGGAACAACATAGAATGAACCAACAGGCATAATTGGAAGATGCTTCAATGCATGATCAATGAAAATACTTCTTTTCGGCCATTTGTGGATATACTCTGCTTAGGCCCACCGAATGAGAATTATACTTTTGTACTTTAGTACGTTGCATATTTAGTTTATTCAGTTTCTTAATTCTGACTAAATGTAACAGCGAGGGTTCAAACAAATAAGGATCTAGGAATTTTTCTCTGGATTCTAACGATTAAGGTTACTTTCATAGCGTTGACTCTTGAAAATGACATTTTCGTTTTTGTAACATTCAAAACAATAGTGCCATCTCTAGTAGAAAATATACAGAACTAAATTTTGAATTAAATAATGGTATGGTGGCGCAAACCAAATTCTCCAGAGTCAATTGAAACCATATTGAACATGGGGAGCCATCGCTCTGTAGAGCTCAGGATGGAGAACCAATAGACTACGAGTACGACCGACTGTAGCCCGCGAATCGATAAATAATAGCAACTAAGATACATAAAGTTCTTCTTAGTCATAAAATGATACTCACGGGATATATTTGTCAATAGCCTCTGGGCAACTCTGTATTAAATGACCAATATTTTGAAAGTATCTATGGTTTTATGGTTTTAGTAATGCGATCAAGCAAATCGTGCAAAACTGTTCTCGTGAATCCGTCAACTACTTCAGAAATATCAAAACCGACCGTTCCATACGGTACGAACGCAAAAAATACGCAATTATTTCACAAATTGACTTGGTGTCGAAGTTTACATGTTCGAATATTTTTTTCATAGAAAGCATCGCCAGAAGATGACCATGATGAAATCACTCACCGCTCTTTTCGTCCTCGTCCGATTCATCGACCACTCGATCTATGCTGATACGAGTAGTCACCTTCTGCCAGATTATAGCATCGACGGCGACGACCCTCATGCTTTATCAGAAAGAATGAGTGGCGCATGGGTCAATGGTCGCATTATGGTAAATGAAACCGAGTCGAATGCGGGGTCTGAAGCACAATCTAATCTACCAGAGGTTGAATGGTCGTCGACGAGTTGGATCAGACGACAACTGCACCCGCTTTCACAACCGAACGAGAGGCTTTATTTTAATGAAAATGAGAGCAGCTGTATTAACGATGAATCGTTTCGGTTGAATGGCAATAAGAATCACAACTGTGATTGGGTCGCAAAGAGGAACAGATATGTTAGATGCGGCCTGATACATACAGGAAGCCGGAAGAAGGTGCTACATTTCTGCCCTCTTGTCTGCAAAAAGAAATGCCAGAGCTTTCGCAGTGCTGCTCCATCAATAGCTAGCGATGTACGAGAACCTTCCGCGAGAGCGAGTTGTGACATGGACAATCCCGAATTTAAATTGAATAGGAATCGGAACCGAAATTGTGCTTGGGTCGCCAAAAATCCGATAGACAGGTGCCGTAAACGAAACGGTGTAAAGAGGAACTGTCCTTCTGCGTGCGATCTCCGATGCTCGTGCATCGACTCGAGGAAGGTAAAGATTCGTGGCAAAAGTAAGTTTTGTAAAAAGATCAGACGGCGCGACTGCACAAGAAAGGCAGGTAACGGAAAGCTTGTTTTAGATTTTTGCCCCAATAGGTGCAGGGCATGCTATGACATTCCTGTTCCCACGGTATTTCCATCTGACATGCCTTCCATGAGGCCTTCCACGAGGTCTTCCACGAGGCCTTCCACGGTGCCTTCCACGGTGCCTTTCACGGTGCCTTCCACGGTGCCTTCCACGGTGCCTTCCACGGTGCCTTCCACGATACCTTCGATGAAACCAACACATCTGCTATCAACATCTCAGCCTAGCTCTCTACCAAGCTCTCTACCAAACTCACAGCCGAGTGCAAGTCCTAGCACAGAGCCAACTGCCCAACAATCTTCTCAGCCGAGCTCACTGCCCACTTTTCAACCCAGCGATACCCCAAGTGTACGGCCAAGTATAAGCGAAAAGCCATCATTTACAGGCCAGACTTTCGCACCCACCAACGTTCCATCCAAGGTTCCATCTGATGAGCCATCAGAAAAGCCAAGTGATGAACCATCTTCATCACCTTCAGCTTCGCCCACCGACGTGCCTTCCACAACTTCGGTTACGAATAGTGCTTTCAATCCTGGTACAACAGCGGCTCAAGTTGAGGATGCTTACACAAAAGTTGTTACCTCAATGGTCATTGGTTCACTAACACGAAAACTCGAACAAGACAGTTCACCGAGTGAAAATTTGGATGGTGTCGATATTGACGTAAAATGCGAAGATCAATCATGTTCCTTCGAATCACAAGAAGACATTTCTGGGAAAGTATGTTTTGAATGCTCATGTACCATCACTGCATCGCCAGCAACCCAGATAAATACAGCTGATTCATCGAGTAGCGTTGAAACTGACATTGCAAGTGGTGGTTTTTCTGCCAAGCTTGAAGACGAGGGTTTAGACGGCGCAGTTGTTGCTCTACCACCAAGTAATGAACCAAGTTCACAGCCAAGTGGCAGCCCAAGTATCTCTGTAAAGCCTAGTTTGAAACCAAGCCACATGCCCAGTATTGTTCCAAGCTCTCTACCTTCTGCTGAGCCTTCTTCCGAGCCAAGTGTGTCCTCTAGTAGTATTCCATCAGATGTGCCTTCTGTAGGTCCTTCGAAAATATCTAGCACCATGCCTTCGCGAGAACATTCAATTGGTCCAAGTTCAATGGCCAGCTCGATGCCTTCTTCTCGAACTAGCAATGCCCCTAGTGGTGTTGTTTCATCAGCGATGCCATCTGGAATTCCTTCCATGGCATTGAGCTCTGCGCCTTCGCGAGAACCTTCCGGACGACCAATTTCAATTCCGAGCTCGATGCCTTCTGCTGAGCCCAGTACTGTATATAGCAACGGTCCTAGCAAACTTCCGAGTGGTATCCCATCCCAGAATCCTTCTACCAGTGCTGTGCCAAGCTCAAAACCTTCTGTTGACATCAGTAATGTTCCCAGCGAAAATCCGAGTGGGATCCCATCCCACAATCCTTCTGCCAGTACTGTGCCAAGCTTAAAACCTTCTGCCTTGCCTACGTCTGAGTTAAGCTCAATACCGTCGCAGATTCCTTCTGCTAGTACTATGCCAAGCTCAGAACCTTCTGCCTTGATTTCTTCCAAACCAAGTTCAACACCGTCGCAGAATCCTTCTGCCAGTACTGTGCCAAGCTCAGAACCTTCTGCCACGTTTTCTTCCAAACCAAGCTCCAAACCGTCACAGAATCCTTCTGCCAGTTCTGTACCAAGCTCGGCGCCTTCTGCCTGCTCTTCTTACGTTCCAAGCTTGAAGCCCTCTTGGATTCCAAGTAGCAATCCTTCAGCAGTGCCTTCTCTGCATCCTTCTGTCAACCCAAGCTCCGTGCCTTCTGATACCCCTCCTTCTGCTCCCAAAGCCTCGTCGCTCTCTCGAGACCTGGTTCATAGTACTCAGCTCAATGGTCCCCAATGGGGATCACGCCACGGGTGGGCGTGGCCCAGTGCCTCAAACAATGGTTGTAGCCGTTTCGACGGAACTGTTGGTCCTGGATTCTCAGCCTTACCATGTGCCGTCAAAACCAGGTTCGTAGACCGTGTCCTCAGGTTTGATTCGGCCTATATCAAGTTTAAACTCGAGATCGACAAAGGAATGAAAGCAACCATTGATCTTTCTGATCAGGCTTCAGAAATATCTGGTGGCGGGACAAGCATTTCTTTTTATCCAAGTGGTCTTAATGCTGCATGCATCGCGCCTCCCGATGGCAGTTGGAATGATTATCCGGTCCGCCTGGTAAAAAGTGGACGATATTTTCATCATTGGTACGCGGAAAAGGTGAATTGTAATGGTGGTTCGACGGATACACGAATTGAATGGAAGGTGACACCAGATTGGTGAGTTTTCTATTTGTTTGCCAAGTTTGAAATTCGAAGACTTCTTTTCTAATTTTGTTTTTCTATCGCACTACAAAGTGTCGAACTCCACATGGTTAGTAATAATGGCGCAGATACCTTGAATTGGATGGCCAGCGAAACAGGAAATTCACTCTCTACTAGCACCAATGGATACAATGGCATCTCATATTGTGCAAAGTGCAACAGCGAAATCAATGATTCAAGTGATAGTGATAACGATCTTTCAGACTGTCAAATTGTACAAACGGCATTCCCAAGCGACTGCTGCCCTTTGAGTTCAACGACCGGCTCTGGAGATACTCTGTGTGGAACTGGGTGGAGCTACTCAACTTGTGACGTATCTTCAGCTTTGACAACAGCTTTAACTCAAGAAGTTACCATTACCACGTCACCGTCAATTCCCGTCAATGGCAATGGTCATTCGTTTGAAATGCGAATACCAAGAGGGTCGGGAGACCAAATGAGTAACAATTTTCAAAAATTCGACATAGTGAACAACTCCGACAGCTGGAAGAAGGTTAAGCTTAATTTCCACATCGAGAATCCCAGGCGTATAACTGGTGTTTCGGGTATTTTGCGAGATCCCGTTTCAAAAGAACCCACTGGCATTCATGTGCAAATGTCCAAGAATTGGCACGTGGATAGAAATCCTGCACTCTACGACAATTACTGGTGGACCGGTGTGGCACATGTCCGAGTTCCTCCGGGGACAACGTCTCTCCAACTAGTCGTTGCGTACCAATATTACAAGGCATTGCATGGCGTTAGTCACAGTCAACTTTCGCTCTTAGGTTGGGGTACGAATGGACTATGGGAGGAAGTTGGAATAGGTTCGAATGGTGAATCGATAACTTACGAGCCACACGGACATCACCGCCGACAGATGATCCTAGATACTCGCCCCTGGTTGGTATGCGCGATGGGCAGGGCAGGGTGTGTAGGTACTCCCGACAGCACACAGTGGACCGAGAATCATGGCGGCGGGGATTTCTTAAATGCCGTAGATAAAAGGGGAATGTACCAGTATCTTATTGAAGACACCACATTCCATACCATGAATGGCCCGCGATTGACCAACGCTACTTATGCGGGAATCACTGTTGACGAAAATATTGCAGTCTCTCGCACTGTCAGTACATGGACAGCTGATGACTTTGTTCGCCATTTGCACAGTTTCCACTACAGCTTCTTGAAAGAAATTGACGGTGACAACTACCCTAGATTTGCTTTGTATACGCTAGGAGGCGACAATTACAACTACATCCGATTCCCTTTTTTTGCGTATGGCGAGGGTGGAACAAATGCTATTATACGAGACGGTGTCCCGGGAGTTGTTCCCATTGCTGAAGTCATTGCTGGTGTCAACGATTTCAGATACACAAGCTACTACCAAGTCGATGCACCCACAGGTTGTGGCCAGGGCGACAACAACTCCTGCTGGTTTGGAATGATTACTGATCCATCCACTAACATTCACCAACGGGGAAACCGTGGGATTGTTGTTAGAAACTTCCATGGCCGGCTCAATGGGGAGGATTGGCCTCCTACTGATAGAGAAGTTTCGCCATTTGCCTTTCATCTGATTAAGAGTCGACAAAACAACGCTGCGAAGGATACCGTCTCAATCGAGTTGAGCTTGCCATCTGAGTTCAAAACTGCAGTTGCTGCAGGAGAAGCGAAATTCCTCGAGGGTGATTTTCTAGCTGCTGATATAGAGCTATTCTTACCACCAAGACAAACGGCCGACTACTTCGGAAATTCACAGCGTCTCAAGAATTGGCTGACAGAAGCTGACGTTGACTCAGATTTCAAACTTGGATGGAAAGTCATCATGAAGGAAGCTGTTGTGGGCGATAGTATCAAAACAACCGTGTTTAGGGGTATATTGGAGCGGCTCTATCATCCACGAATTCACGTAGATGCGAACGATGAGGCAAGATTCAACATCAATATTCCTGATGACATACCAGGTATCTTACCCATCACCATTGCCGGGGTTGAATCAGCAAAAGCGTTTTCTACGGATCTATTGGCTCGTCCAGATGGAAAGCTGTGGAGATATGTTGACGATTCTTGGAAACAATTTGGACAGGGAGGAGACTATCAGCTTGAAAAGGATGTCATTGATAACAGTTATACGTTTGTGTTTAGCTTGAAACTCGAATTCGAAAGCGACCCCGTCGTTTCGTGTGAACGCTTTGCATTTGGAGCGGTGGCGCCAACTGATCCTAATCCTTCATGCGATACCACCGACTGAGGTCACTATAAAATTTTCATTGATGTTTATGATAATTTCACACCCGCGCTGTGTCGAGTCATGATGTCAGTAGATGGTGGAATTAAAAAACAGACTGATCATGTTCTGTTTGTTGAAAGTCACTTGTTAAAGACCAGATTTATTTCTATTGTTAAATCAAAGGAACTAGAGTCGCTTTGATGATCCTCGTTAGATCATAGTCACTCCATACCCTTGGTACATCTCCCCTGTGGCGGGCGTATTGCATTTCCCGAATTGTATCGAAGCCGTTGATTACTTCTCCAAAACAAGGATCAGCATCACCTTCCAGCTCGTGGTGCCCCTGACTTCCCGGACCATGATGATCCTCGTTATCTATTGAATTTATGTAGAAATTGGGACCGGATCCAGCAAAGCCGATGGTGTGTTGTTTGTGTGGAAATGATGGGGAATATTCAGGAAAACTAACTCCATTGTGGCCAAGGGACTCTAATTCGTGATCCTTTGTTTGGAAGGTGCCGTAGACGACGGGCGCAGCTGCGACAACGTGAGCTTGTGAATGATGATAATAGAAGACAGTGTTGTCCCATACCTTGTTAGATACCATGTCCATGAAGGTTTCTACAGCATGGGGCACTGCAGTCAGAGGAGCCATTCTAACTGTAAATTTTCCAGACTTTCGTCCCTCTCGGCTTTTCACATCGAACACCACGTGGTGCGGACCGTATCCATATTTCTCGATGACTCTCTGACGGCTATTCTCTCGAATGTACGCCTGGAGACTATAAACCTTGTGCAGAAGGGCTTCCTGTCGGTGCTCGATCCATTTTTTGGCAACGTCTCCGGTTCGGCGGTTCTGGAATTTTTCCCGGGCAGCTTCGGGTATTTCGATGTTATCGTTGTCGCTAGCTGCCTCAAGCTCGGCCATTTCTTCAAGCATACGTGTCTCATGTTGAAAGTTCTTCTGGGTCTTTTTCAGCTTCCAATGTTGCTTCGCGAAGGAGTTTTTGGTGTCGGTAGCGTCCTTCCACAATCTCGTGCTCTGCCGTTTTTGGAATTCAATACTCTCCAATTCTGTGTCCATCGAGGACAATATCCCGTAACTGATAGTCCGATATTGGACTGCGCGAAACCACGAAAGCATTATTGTTCCACACATGACAAGGAGCACCCAACGAGGAGTTTTCGCTTGTTGATGGTGATACAAATTTTGGCTATTTGTTCTGCTGCTATTCATGTTGCCACCGAATGTCGACGGAAGAATGGAAGGTGATCGTCTTTCATGTTCGGTGTTATCGGATGTCATGCTGCTGAAAGACGATTGACGAGAGGATACAGAGGAGATACTTCCGTTATCGTCATCCCCCATGGCACACGACATAAATGATCCTCCGTGACTATAGTTGGATTGCTGGTTCCTGAGCATCCCCGGACAAGACGATTGTCGTCGCATTGACATTGCTTGTTGCCGTTGTAACATCACCATTGTATTTTCTTTTCTTGGTACTGTTGGCAGAAAAAGATAGATACGAACCAAAACGAGATACGAAAGTAAGCACGTTAAATTTTAGAGGTCCTCTCGCGTTGTCGAAATGTATGCGGTCGAATGCGTTATTCATCAATCCGAACCCGCGAACAAAAATCAGGTAATTTCAATCGGCGATTTCTCGATCTGAATTCGTGAAGACGCAAGGTAGTTTAATTAATTGGCGATCGCTGTTTCGCCTCGCGTGCCGGATCTGGGCGCGAATAGTACAACGTCTAGTAGTTTTTTTTCAGTCTTGCCGAGCCGTTCGTTTCGGACGTGGAAACATTTTTGACTGGTGTACGACTGCTTTCGTGAGACTGCTTTCGTGAAACAGAATCTCCATGTTTGTATTAGAGCTTTTAATTAGAAGTACGAGTACGTAACGGGTACGTACCGTTACAATTCCCATGCTGGCAAATTTTTGGCAATTCCCCGGCTGTCAATTTTTTTCATTTTCCCATATTTATTCCCCCCCCCCCTCAACAGAAAAAACTATCTTCACCACCAAATACAGGTCATAGTGCAACCAAAATAGGTTCACATTGCCCTGATGTCACCAACAGATATTGCAAATCAAATCAACAAAGAAGTGTCTCAGCATGTTTCTGTCACAACATACAGTGAGCCAGTCAGTCTTTCCAATGGGGAGGATCTCCTTGATGAGAGTCATCAATGAGATGAGCTCATTTTCTGAGTAGTTTGCAGTACCGGCCTTATGGCTGGACCCCTCTACTTTTGATCGACCTGATGCGGCCACTGGAGGAAAGCGTCCCCCATTACATGGAGGAATGGTTGCATAAGGACCAGTAGGGGATGGCATCTCTGCTCGCAGAATGAATATTGTGTGAGGGATCTTCTCCCCTCGCGTTGCTTGATACACAGCCTCCAGCAGTTGCGCCTCCATTTGTTTCAATCTAATGTATAGCGTAGTGAATAAGACAGGGGGCATGGTTATTGCTGTTGTTTGCTCCTTTATGACAAAATACTGGCTCCGGCGCCTTCTAATTTTTTAGTAAATTCTTTGTCTTAAATTTGGCGGGTCTTTTCAGTTGAGTCCTACAACGGATTTTCATTCTTGGATTCCAGTCTAGATTTAGACTTTCTGTAAGGCCGGGAGTGGAGCGTTGACAGAAAGTCTAAAAATTAAGACTGGAGGTCTATTTTTTGTCTGTCTGTCTTTCAAAAAGTAGACTATCTAGACTAACGGGAATGAAACATTGCCAACAAACATGCCAGCGTGGAAATTGTACTTAGTAGTCCTACTAGGTGTTTGTTTGTTGTCATATTGTCAATTACAGCACTTTGTATGAAATATTCTTGATATTGCTCTATAAAGGACAAGAGCTGGCCTTACCAGTAAGGAAGAGCAGGTTAAAACTAAGCAAACTTGACAATATGATCAACAGCTTCATGCTTGGCAATACTACTGCTACATGTGATAGCTGAGTAGTTCCTGTTTTTCTTTGGAATCTTCTTGTTGCAACCATGGAAATTTATAGAAAAATGAGGAAAAATCCGCAATTTCTGTCTGTCGCTTGGATTGATCGATTCAGAATTCCAAGGGGTGTCTTTCATGGCTTTTTGCTTTATTTCACCGTTCTAATATCTTTGCGAACGATTGGGAACTGGAACAGCTATCGCATCGATATCTTTCCTCTCAACAATGTTTCTTGGCTTTGATCAGCTCGATGCATTTTGCCCTCTTCATACCGGCGCTACAACTTACAATAGCTGGCAGCATAAGACTTCCCGATAACACTCGGTCAAGTAGCGCTCGACTTGTGCACAAGAAAAAGGACCGGAGTTGTACCCAATAGCCAAGTTGCAGGCGGTGGGATCAAACGCGCCCGATGGGTACAAGGACGCCMCTGATTGATCGAATTTGACCCGACCATTCGACGATACCCTAACCGAGACGATTGCAGCCGATCTGCAATAACCCGAAAAGCGCCGTGCTTTCTATTCATCCAGTGATCCTCCCGTTTCGTGCTCGGCCACGAGGCCGGCTTCCACTAATGCCCGGCGCGTATAGTGACAGACCGGGTGGGAACTACTTACCCCGTTATCACCAGCAGTGCAACGAGAGGACCATTTCCCGGGCTCTTCCAGGTTTTTCGTCCGTCGGTCGCTGCCGTGCGGCGGGGAATCGGGCGCTCGCGACTCTTTTTGCAGCAAACGGCAGAGTTCTTCGACGTCCCCGGCCTCGTCGATGTCGCGGACGGCTTTGCCCACCACCGTGGGGATCCCCCGGTCCGTCAGCGCCTTGATCTGGGACATGCCCGTCATCGGATGGGACCAGCACACGGACGAAAAGGTTCGGGCCGGATCGGCAGACCCCGGGACACAGAGCATGGCGTACCCCCCGTCCAGCGCGGGGCAGAGCGTCGCGGCAGCGGTCTCCCCCGCGGCCCGCTCCAGTCCTTCCACGATATCGTTCAGGGGCAGGATCGGCGCGTCCATCCCCAGAAATACCACCCCGTTGGGTGGCCGCAGTTGACGGTCCAGGGCCCGCACCCTGACCAGGGCGTCTTCCAGCTTGGTACCCAGGACGTGGGATTTCAGGTCGGAGGGGGAAGAGGCCATCGCGAGCAAGTTCCAGGATTCTTTGCCGCCGCCKGTGGATTCGCAGCCTGGTTCTGCCTCTGTGACGAGGCCGAGTTCCGCCACCAGCGTTTGCATCCGCTTCAGGCCCTCGTCCGTGCCCGGGGCGTACAGCAGAATCTTTCGGACGGAGTCGAGCTCCGCCTGGCAACGATTCCGGCATAAAATTCAAAATATACCAAGACAACGAAACGCGATCGGTCAGTTGTTGAGCTTTTAACGAATCGTTCTACATATCAATCGTGCGAATCGATCAATCAGTGGGATCGAATGCCATCACACCGAAAGAAACAAGAAACTCACGCATCCATCGATGGTTTTGAGAACATCGGATAGCATGGCCTTTGCCATCCGGACCGACCCTTCCTCGCCCATCAGCGGAATCAGCCTTGTCTTGCTCTTTCCCGGAATTGGGCACTTGGCAACGACCACGATCGATCCGCGGACGCTTCCGTGTCCTCTGCCGCGGTTGCTATCGTCGCTCTCGTTGCTGTCGTTCATTGTTGCGTTACGTTGCGTTGAGTCCGTATCCGGTGGCGTTGTTGGTTCTTTGTGTTCAGGTTCCGTTATTACTCTAGACTGATGTTAGAATTTGTGAATTTATTGCGGTGTGTGTTCAGTAGACCCCATGCACTTGCCAAAGCTACGTCAACAGTGTCTCCATTGTTTCTTCCCGGTCTATCCTTCATTCATCTGATAATGGAATTTTGTTTCGGAATGCAGGAGCGAATGATGCGATATCTGATATCTTTCTCACCATACCGTACGTATGTTACCTTGGTACGATTACCTGGTACTCTTACTCTCACTCGTAGAACGGAAACTGGGTTGACGGACGAACGGTTTTCCGTTTCAAATTCAAATTGAGATCATGAGGTGTTCATTCCATCATAAGCGCGCAAAGAGAACTTCGTTCGATTTCAAAAAATAATTTCGAAAGTGAAACTACTGTACCTTACTTCATGGTACATAGTGTGCGAAGATAACCGTTTTTAACGGATATAATTTGGAAAATACGGTGTTCTTTCTAAAGAAAACCTACCTACCATAGTAGTCGCAGTCTTCGAGCAGATTAATCCACTGAAAGGGTTGACAAACAAAATATTTTTGTACCGTACAACAGATACAACAGACTCCTGCTGTACGGTACACAGTACGTACGAGTACCTGGTACTTGTGAAATTGTGAAATACCGTGATAGCAAAGCACCACTATGCAGCGACCAACGGAGGTGAACTGCAAGAACAGAAACACATCGCTCTCCTTAGCATCTATATCACTCCCACTGCTTTGCTATCCTTTACATTCTCCCTCCGTCTCTATCAATCTAACCTTCATCCGTGCCATTGAATAGCGAAGAAAGCATAGACGACAACACAAATTCATACCGGCACCACCCCACCCCAACCCACCCAACACAACACAACACAACACAACACAACACAACACAACACAACAACGAACCAACCCAAACCGCAGCACACCATGCACCAGCGAAAGACCCACACCGACGGTTTGAGTGCCGGTGGTAGCAGTAAGAACGACAGGACCAGCCGGGTCGGACGAAGGCGCCGAAAAGCGGGCACGAAGGGAACGGCGGTGCGAGCAGAAAAGCTGCTCCTCCCCGGGCTGGTGATCCTGCTGTTGCTGGCGGCGCAGTGGATTCGGGTGCTCTTCCAGATCGGGACCGCGCGGCGCAGCGAACGCGCTCCACTCTTTCGGCTCGAGTCGGAGGACGCACCCCGGTGTTCGGAGGCCGCCTGGGACTCCCCCAGGGACATCGACTTTACGCTAGTCACGCAGCTCTCGGACGACCGGCTCTGGATGATGGGGGAACACTGCGATCGCCACGGCCCCCACCCGGTGTCGATCGCCGTGTACTCCAACAAGACCCGAGGGGACGTCGTGGGGGAACTCACCGCCCTGGGCTGTTCCGTCGCCGGGGAATCCCCGAGCGGTCGCGGAAACCCGGCCGTCGTGTCGGTAGCGGTGCTGGACGCCTCCAACCACGGGGCCTGGAACGACTACCCCGTAAACGAGCTGCGAAACCTGGCGTTCTCGGGGGTGACGACCACCCACGTGGTCTACGCCGACGTGGACTTTTGGCCCGGCGACAAGCTCTACGAGAGCCTCGTTGCGGCCCGGGAGGAGCTCTGGCACGACCCCAAGCTCGCTCTGGTTGTCCCCGCCTTTCAGCTCAACCGGGCCAAGGACTGCCAGGACGAGACGGTGGAGTGCCGGGAGGAGCACGCACCTCTGATGCCGCGGAGCCTAGATCAACTCAACGAAGGGATGAACAAAAAAACCATTACCGTCTTTGATCCCTACAACGGCGGCGGCCACGGGTCCACCGATTACCACCGCTGGTTCAAGCAGGGCCACCGGGTACTCTACGAGCTTCCCTGCCTCAAGTCCCATCGGTACGAGCCCTTTCTTGCGATCCGCTACTGCCGGGAGCTCACCCCACCCTTCCAGTCCGCCTTTTCGGGGTATGGGAAAAACAAGATGACCTGGACCATGCAGGTGGTAGCCTCTGGCTTTCGGCTGGCCCAGGTCGCCGGTGCCTTTCTGGTCCACTACCCCCACGCCATTTCCAAATCGCGCCAGCGCTGGAATGAGGCCCCGCCGGAGCTGAAGCAGGCCGGCAAGAACAACAACTACAACGTCCGCAGGCCCCGGAAATCCGATGGAGACCCCGGCTTTGGGGACTACCACCGCGGCAGGGTCGACGACCTGTACCTGCGCTTCAAGGAATGGCTCGCGGAGGCCATCCCCGAGGAAACCGCCCGGATGGAGATGTGCCGAACCGCCCAGGACGACGACAGCAAGCTATGGGTCGATCCCCGCCGGAAAAAGGGGTGGAAGTGATCCGGTTCTGGTGGCACCGGCAGTACACCAACATGGTCGTAGATACGAACCGACGCAGAGTGAGGAACGAGAAATTGTTGTTTGATTCGCCCTTTCCTTTGTTCGTCATCATCCGACTCAATAGACACCAGGCACGCATATGCACGCAAATTCACAACTGAAATAAAATAATTATAGAACATAGACATCACAATTTTGGAAGAAACAACATCCTAGGAATAGATCACAGGGTACCCCCATATCAAGCTGTGAAAATTATTGCATAAGCGGTATTGTTTCAGTATTTTCACTCCAGCCGAGGAAGTATTGGATTCCTCTGTTTTCTTTGCAATGGGTTTTCTGACAAAGGTGGATCCTCTAAAGCTTATAAACATACAGGCGTGGTCATTTCGCCTGGAAATCCGATTCCCGTAGAATCCCCCAAAACGGAAGTTGTTTCGCCTATTCGCTTCGGCTGGCCCGTTCCTTTTCGGTCCCCCAGCCCCGGTCGGTCCCCCACAGAACGGTCTACCCATCATCCCCCGATCGGTGCTGGCGTCGTTTCGGGGAGTGGTGATCGACCCACAGCTTGCCGTCGTCGTCCTGAGCGTCGTCGCAGAGCGGCAGCCGACGGTCGGCGGAGGGAATGGTGTCGGCGAGCCAGTCCTTAAACTCCACAAACAGGTGGTCTACCCTGGACCGCTTGGAATTCCCCCCCGAGCGAGAATTCCTCTCGGAGTTCGATCCACTGCTTTCCCCGGGGGGCTTCTCTTCTTCTCCAGGTTCCTTCTTCTTGCCCGAGTTGTTCCAGTGCTGCCGCGAGGCCGAATCGAGGTGGGGGTAGTGGATCAGGTAGGTCCCCCCCACCTGGCGAAATACGTAGCCCGCCGCCACAAGGTGCATTACCCAGGTGACCTTGTTCTTTCCGTACCCAGCAAAGGCCTTCTGGAAAGGCGGGAGGTCCCTGCAGTACCGGACCACCACGAACGGCTCGTAGCGGTTCGATTGCAGGCAGTCGATCGGCAGGACCGATCCGGGGGCCTGGCGGAACCAGGACGGATAGGAGGTCGATCCGTGCCCACCCACGTTGGTCGGATCGAAGATGGAAACGCTCTTGTACGTCTTGACTTCGTGGGCCAGTCCGTGGAGCGTCCGGGCGGCCTCCATGTGCGGGAGGTTCTCCCCGCGGCAGTCGGCCCACTCTGCGCACTGCCGCCACAGCTGAAAGGCGGGGATCACCAGGGCCTGCCTGGGATCGGCAAGGAGAGCCTGCTGGACCGGGCTGGGGGGTCCGTTCCCTTCGTCGTCGTCCCCCAGCAGCATTTCGTACAGGGAATCGCTCGGCCAAAAGTCCACGTCGAGGTAGAGAATGTGGGTGGTCCGGACCCTGGAGAGGGCCAGGTTTCGGAGCTCGTTGACGGGGTAGTTGTTCCAGGCACCGTGGGTCCGGGCGCTCAGCACGGATACTTCCACCCCCACCTCGTTGTAGGTCGCGTCGTCGCTCTCGGGGTTGGTGATTACCCCGCAGCCCATCGCTTCCAGCTCGTCGACGATTTCACCCTTCGTCGCGTTAGAATAGACGGCGATCGACATTCGGTGCTGCTGCTTCCTCTGGTCCTCCGGCCCCGTAACCCTGTATCGATCGCAGTGGTGCTCCATCATCCACAACCGATCGTGCGATACCTGGGTCACCAGTGTGAGGGTGATCTCGCTGGGGTCCTCGAGGTCGTAGCACTCGGGAGCGGCCTCCGAAATCCTCTGGAAGGCTTCGGCGGGTTTGCGGCCCGGCCATCGGAGGGCGGTTTTCGTGCCCTGGATCGGCCGGGAGCGCAGATTGGAATCGGCCCCGCCATCGAGCAGCTCCCTGCGGACCTCTAGTACCATCCAGGTCCCCACCAGCCCCCAAGCGCCGATCGAGATCCAGAGGCCAAGGAAAAAGAGCCTCGACCACTGTGTCCGGCCCGAGTGGAGGGCCAGGATCCGTTGCTTCCGCGCCCGCTCGCCGGGGCTTCTCGAGAGCGACCCCGAGGAGGAGTGCGCGTGGCGCTGTCTCGCGGAAGAGCTCCCGTTTGTCTCGCTCGCAAAGCTGCCGCTGCTACTGCCCGAGAGCGATAGGCCCGCGGTCCGCGGCCCCGCTTCCGCCTCGAGGGGTTTTCGTTGGTGCATGTCTGCCGGTTCCGTGTCCAAGCGTTGCCAAATCAATCAAGTAGCCCTCTTTTCGAGGCGTTCCGTTGGCATTCTATCTTTCGCTGTGGTTGTGTGTTGAAAAGTGATTCGAAACATGCAATCTGTTCTACTCCTAGTCGTACGATACATACTCATACATTTATTGTTTATTGTCGTTGCAACATTTTTGTTCATGTTGTTCCGTACCAGTACCTGGTGGTACGACATCGTATCTCACACTGGTATGTTTTACGTACCTACTCATACTCGTACTAGGGTTTACAGTACCGTACTGTACGTCGATACGTCGAATGCAGGAAGAGCCTGTAAGACACGACGCGTTGACGACGTCGATTCGTGCTTACTGTATTGTTTCTCGAAAAATTTAGAATTCTATCCGTTGCGTTAGGTATGCCCCCGACATTGCGGTTGCTTCCAGTATCGAATTTGACTCCGGACCGAATTTTCAAAATGGAGTGCATCCGCTTGCTGCTTTCTGTTCCGAGGAATTGCAAGACTTAGATCCGACGCCGATTGCCAACTGCAGAGTTACTCTCTAGTCCCAATAAAAGTGTAAGTCTTCAGTGCAGTGAGCACGATGATTATGGATACTACTTCTACGGTAGGAAGCAGCGTTAATATGGAAAGTAGTAACTAGAGATTTTGTTTGTTCTTCTTGGTGGATGGACCTTGTTGTTCATTTAAAGGACACGATGATGTTGACTCTACTTGTATTTCTATTTCAATCCTTGATTACTAAAGTGCTAGCACCTAGTAACCCCTACCTTGGACTAGACAAAATGTACATACTGGTGCTTCTTTGTTTGATCTCCGCGTTCCGCGTTCCCTTGGATCATTGCAAGAATGAAATTGTTGTGTGATGATCATTCATGTGTCGCTTCGTTTCTAGTACTCATGAATGGCCTTCTGCAAGGAAAAAAAAAGGTCAAAACCAAACCGGCGGAAGGCGGGAGGAGCCAATCGTTGCTCGCTGCTAGTTACTTCTTTGGTGGGTTGGTTGTTTTCCCGCAGACCCCAAAACGGGGCTTGCTTCGACTGCAGCGGGTCCGTCCGCGAAATGTGCTTCCGGAAGATATGTAGCTTTCCGTTCGTCGCTAGCTAGCCCTCCTCGGCCAGGAGCTTTCGGACCACGGCAACGACGCTCCGGTGGCGTTCTTCCATCGCGGCCCTCTCGTCCGGACCGCACGCACCCGATTCCGAGACCACGTGCTCGAGGACCATCCGGTCCAGCTTTTCCCGGAGCGCCAGCAGCAGCACGGCATTGTCGGTGGTGTCCCTCCCGCTCTTGGAGGAGGCCTTTCCTTCCTCCTTCTCGTCGCCGACCTTGAACTTGAGCCACCCGTCCACGACGATGGCGTTCCCTGCGATCTCCAGGTCTCCCCCGAACAAGAGAAGGGCGAAGCGGGAGACAAAGTTCACCTCCGTCAGAAAGACCTCCGGCGGCCTTTCTTTCGCGGTTCCGGACGACGTCCCGATGCTCCGGTGTTTGGAGTGGTACACGGCGTAGGCGTCTCTCCCGGTCTCGGAAGCCTGCCTGACCCGCCTCTGCTGAAAGGAGCTGGACTGCGGCCGGCACTCGTCTCCATCGTTCGTGAGAAGGCGGCCTCCCCCCCTCGGACCGCCCCTCCGCGGGCGCATCAGCGAGCAAACGTTGGGGTACAGCCCGGCCACCAGGCAGCAGCTCGTCAGCAGGGCGTCTTCGCTGGCAGCATTGCTACGATTTTCCTCCTGCTCCTCGCCAGAAGCGCCGCGAGAGGACGATCCGGCCACAAACCCGGCGTCGGCCAGCAGCTCCCGGAACTGCCCCCGGAGCCGATCCATGTCCCTGAGGGTGGCGTGGTCCAGGGCGTGCTGGTAGCAGAAGCTCCGCCTCTTCTGGTCCGACCGGTGCTTTTTCCAGGCCCGGTAGGTGGCAATCACCGCGATCAGGTCCCCCTTCACGGTCCCCCCGGGCCAGTTGGCTCCCCCGAAGCCGTTCTCGACGAGGGATTCCCTCGCCGTCAAAGCAACCGCCAGGGACTTGGCCTGCGGGCCGGTGGCCGGCAGAAAGCACGACCTGGTGCACGAGAGAGCCGCCGCGATGGTGAGGGCTCCGTCCAGGCATCCCAGGATACACCCCACGATCAGCACCTTTCCAACCTTGGCATCCATCGGCAGCCTCGAGAGATGGTACCCCAGGGGCGTCAGCCGGTAGGTCCACTCGTCTTCTCGGCCCCCCGTGGCCTCCCCACTCCCGTCGACGACCCCGAGGGCGTCGACCTCGAGGAGGTGTCTACAGGCCTGCACCAGGCTGTGCCTCGGCGGGGGGGCGGGAGTCATGGACAGGAACCGGATCGGCTGTGCCCCCCTAGCAAACGAGCGCTTCCCGCCGGCCGCGGCTCCGCTGCCGTAAAAGTCGTCCCTCCGCTGCTCGTAGAGCAGACAGATCTGCAGGACCAGCTCGTCGAGGGGGGTCCGGAGCATTTCCGGGGCCGTCTGGGGGAGGAGTTCCTTCTGGCAAAAGTCCTCCCCGCAGAGCCTCCAGCACACCCCGGCGGAGGTTCTCCCGGCCCGGCCGGCCCGCTGCTTCAGGGAAGCCCGGCTGGTCCATACGGTGACGAGTTCCCGGATCCGGGCGGAGGCGTTGTAGCGGCTCTCCTTGACCCGGCAGGTGTCGATGACGTGGCTGACGTCGGGAATGGTGACGGACGTCTCGGCAATGTTGGTGGCCAGAACGATCTTGACGGTTCCCCCACGGGCCGGCCGGAAGACCTTTTCCTGCTCGCCCCTTGGAACGGCCGAGTGGAGCTTGAGGATGGTGCAGACCTCGCGGTCCCCAACGATGGTGCTGTTGTCGTAGAGGCACGAAGCCAGGCTCTCGATTTCTCCCCTGCCCGGCAAAAAAACGAGAATCGCACCGGTTTTGCGGAAGCTATTCCGGCCGCTGTCGGGGGAATCCCGGAGCTCACCGCCGGCCTGCTGCTGGAGGACGATCTTGGCAATCAATGCCCGAACAAATTTGTCGTCGATCTTGTCCCTCGCACGGGGGGACAAAAGGGGACCATCCCCTCCGCTGCCGCCTCTGGTGCTGCTCTTTTGCGTCTTTTCGTCCCGGCTTCCCGATCCGGGGTGCCACATGGTGGTCCCCGCAAAATTCTGGCACTCCGGCAGCCACCTGATGTCTACCGGAAAGGTCCGACCGGGGATCTCGATCACCTCCGGTGGCCTGGTACCCCTCGCTTTGAAAAAGTTTACAAAGAGGTCCGATGAGGCCGTGGCACTCATGAGCACCAGCCTGAGGTGCGGCAGCCTCGCCTTCGACTTGGGTGGCGGAAGCATCAGTCCCTTGAGCAGGGTCAGGGCAAAGTCCGTGTTCACGTCCCGTTCGTGGACCTCGTCGACGACGAGGTGCGAAATGTTGTCGATCGACAGATCCAGCGACGGGCCGAGGGAACCGGTGCTTTCCTTCCCGTCCCCGCCTTGCGGTCCGGATCCAGAGGTGGTTTTGGAACTCCCCGAGCCGGAGACCAGCATGCGGAGCAGGATCCCCACCGTCACGTAGACGATCCGGCAGGTGCGCTCGTCGATGCGGCGGTCCGATCGCACCAGGTAGCCCACCGAGGACCCGGGCTCTCCCGGGGGAGGGCTTCCCCGTTCCTCCGCCACCCTATTTGCCAGGGAGATCGCCGCCACCCGCCGCGGCTGGGTCACCACGACGTACCGCCTCGGTGGTGGAAACTGCGATTGCGATTGCGACTCCCCGCCGCTGCTCCGGTCCCGCTCGAGGGCCTCCTGGTCTTCCAGAAGGAACTGGGGAACCTGGGTCGACTTTCCGCACCCGGTGGCGCCGCACAAGACCACCACCGCGTTGCCGCGCACGGAGGAGAGGATCGACTCCCTGTGCGAGGCCGCCGGCAGGTCGGCCCGGACCACCGCGTGCCTGACCCGGAGGGATTCGTCGACGATGGCCTTCTGCAAGGGTTGCGCCGCCGGGAAGGTGTGTTGCTGCTGTTTCTGTTTTTGGTTCTGTTGTTGGTTCTGTTGCTGCTGTTTCTGTTGTTGCTGCCCGTGCCTCCTCGCACGCCTGCGGTGCTCGGCTTGCTGCCGGTAGGCCCTCTTGACGGAGGCGAGGGGATCCACCGTTTCGGCAGGCACAGACTCCCCGGCGGCTTCCCCCGTCTCGGCCCCCTTGGCGGAAGCGTAGGCTTTTTCCGCGGCCTTTCCCGGTCCTTCCGGTTGGGGGGTGGTGGTCACGCAGAGGACCGCTCCGTCGTCCAGCCCCGAGAGATCGGCACCCGTCTCCCCGAGGTCCACCAGCGCCGTTTTGGAGGCCCTCCAAAACACCCGCACGGGCTTCTTTTTCATGCGCAGCTTGGAGGGGGCGAGCTTCAGGAGTTCGGAAGGCGTGGTCGACCTCGGGAGGACCACGACTTTCCTGGCCCCCTCTTTAAAGTCGGAGGCACAGCTGCCTCCCTTTTTCTTCTTGTCGTCTTTTTTGCCGCCGCCGCCGCTCTTTTGGTCTTTTTTGTCCTTCTTTCCCTTTTTGGCTGGAACAGGAGCAACCTCCCTAAAGATGGCTTCGACGAGTTCGATTCGGACCTTTCCGCCGCTGTTGCCGTTCTTGCTGCTGCTGGAAACTTTGGAGGCAGCAGGAGGCGGAAGCACCGGCTTCCGGGATCCTTCTCCTCCGCCCTCTGCCGATTCCTTGCCGGGAGTCTTGTTCGGAGCATCGGCATGAGCATCGGCATGAGCATCGGCATCCGCAGCAGCCGAAGCGGCATCGCCAACGCGGAGCTTTCTCTTCCACCGGTTTCGCTCGTGCTCTTCGACCAGCCTCTTGACGAATTTCTTTTCCCGCCGCTTTCGCTCGTGCTCCGAGATTTTCTCGCCGGTCTCCCCGCTTTCTCCCTTCGCCTCGGACAGGCGGATCAGCAGGTCGACCAGGGCCTCCCGGCTCTCGCGGCCCAGGACGGCGCGACCGCCGCCCTTGATCTTGTGCCGGTTCCCGCTGCCGCCCATGGCAAACAAGTGGCGGGCAGTGGTGTGTTGTTGGTGGTGTCCTCGAGCCGCGAGCGCCGCCAAAGCCGTGTCGTGGCGTTCCGATTCCCGGCGTCGATTGTACCTGTGTCACAATACCTACCGTACGGGTACAAGTACCGTACGTACTGGTACTCTAACATCGATGGCAAGGAACAGAAACGGCCCTACCGGAACGAGTACTACCGTACTACCTTACTACTGTAGCTATCAGAGCGGCGGCCTCGAATCGGCTCTCGTTTTTCGAAACACGGATCCACCGACCGTGGACTGCCCCCATTCCAAATGGTGCGAGTTGTACCGTACGACGAGTACGAGTACGAGTACAAGTACGTACGAGTACAACACGTTCGTACCGTTCCTGATACCCTTTTTCTCGCTCGAGCGTTTGACCGACTCGACCCCAGAAGGTCACTATCGATTCGTTCGATCGACTCCTGTCATTCCGCACGGGCAAAAATTACGACCGACTCCTGGCACGATGCACCTATGTTGACGCGGGGCGATGGCCAGACACTCCGAGAGGTGCTCTGCTCGCCAGTCATGTCAGGGAAGAATCGTCTTCCGAACCAAAAACCAAAAAATGAGGGAAACCTCTATCCGGGTACGAGTACGAGCATGGTTGTACCGGTGCGGAGTGGCAGTGTACTGAAGTACCGTATGGATTGGGAAAAACAGCGATCGGGATGCGATGCCGCTCGTTGGCAGCCTCGTGGGGATTAAGTACCACCTGGTATTGTACTGTACGGTACAGCACAGATGCACGGTACCGTATGGGACTTACTCCTCGCGTCGCCCGTCGACTCGTCAAATAGGAACCTGTCGCGGCAAACGCTGCATTTTTTAGCGCGGTTTCTCTATGCATCGAGTTGCCGATGTGCATCGGGAGTACATTCTGCGTGCAGTATCGAGGTACGTCGTACGAGTCACCGTACCTACCGTACTCTGCGTATTGCGGTACGATGTGTACAGCATCCCCGTGCTCTGTCACCCTCTTCGTTTCGTTGCCTCGGTTGATCTTCTTCCGGTTCCATTCCATTCTCTTCTCCACGAAACAGAAACCACGTCCCGAACCGGCGTCGCACCATAGACAAAAACAAACCGATCGTTGGAAGCTCCTGCACGAACCTTGCTCCAACAACAAAGCTAGGAAGAAGCAATTCCGTTGGCGCTGCCGTTTGCGGTTTCGGGAAATGGACAAGGAAGCCCGCGGAAGAACACAAAACGCAACGAAACGAAACGCAAGAAAACGCAATAAAACGCCACGAAATGAACCGCACATAGTTTGGTGAAACACYACGAGTACCAGCACCAGCACCGGCACATCCGGAACGCAAGCAACAACAAATTTCGCAGAAACCAAACCCACCGACGACATGTCGTTTTACTTCGACGACGACAACGACGACCAGGCCTTCTCGCAGCCCTTTCGGTCCCAGCTGTCCTCGGTGCTGTCCTCGCAGACGCAGACACCGACGAAGACAAAGACGCCGCCCGAGGATTCGCAGAGATCGCAGGTGACCTTTGCCGGCGACTCGCAGGTCTTTTCGTTCTCCCAGTCGCCGCTGGTCCCGAAGAGCGATCCCTCGTCGTACCAGCTGAGCGAAGCGGTTGCCTCCCAGCTGCTGCTCTCCCGGGCATCCTCCCTCTGCAAATCCATCCCGACCAAGCGGGACCCGGGCGACAAGCCCAAAACCAGCAACAGCACCTTTGTCTGCCAGAACTGCGGCGCCATCGATGACTACTACCGCGACGAGGCAGCGGGGGGGGTCCTCACCTGCTCGAGCTGCTTCACGCAGTCCCAGGCCTGCATCGAGGAAGAATTCGACTACGAGGACGGCCAGAACATGGGCGTCCGCAACCGGGACGGGACCCTCCAGAAGCTCCAAAAGGCCCCCTCTGCTTCCGGAGGCACCGGCAAGGTGGGCTTCGTACACCGGTCGGTCCCCATCGAGGAGCTGGACCGCAGCAAGCCGCCGCCCTCCCTCGAGGCCTGCCTCGGGGGGTTCGGGGCCGTCCTCCGGGCGTCCTGCAAGACAATGTGCCTGGAACTGATGGCCGTCCCGGTGCCGGCCGACGAAACGAGCGCCGGGAAGGAATCCCGGTGGAGACAGAAACTCTACCGGAGGGTGTCCGGGACCGCCCGGGACCTGTGGAGGGCCTACCTATTGTCCTGGAAGGAGGGGGCCGATTTCTACGGGGAATTCTACCCGCAGATCCGTTTCAGCCTCCGGGACAGCTTTCTGTCGAGAGGGCACAAGATGATTCTCTACAGCACGCTGGCGGCCCGGGCCCGGGTCCTCCTGGCCGAGCGGGTCCACTCGGAGGCGAACGACCAAGACGGCGGCGCCGGTGAAACGGAGGACGGATCCGTCCTCGGCAACGACGACGACAACGACGACGCCGACGACGACAGCGACTCGTTGTCCTCGGAGGAGGAGGACGAGGGGGGACATCGACGCGGGAGGAAACGGATCAAAACCAAGCACAAAGCGCAAGACGACTCCGGCGACAGGAAGGACCAAACGAAAGAATCCGAAATGGATGTCCTGTTGAACCTGTTTGAACAACACGACGAGAAAGGGAGCAGGGACAACCGAAAGAAGGAGAGACCGAAAGGGAAAGCACAAAAACCGGCCGACCACGACGTCCCCGTTCCCAATGTGGTGCTTTCTGCCAACCGATCGCAAAGACGGTTCTCCGAGAGCGAGAGCAACACTGCTCTCGACGGCTCGGAAAGCGGCGACGAAAACAAGAACCACGCCAGCGACGACGAGGAAGGAGACGGGGAGAGGCAAAATGGAACGGACGACGACAAACTTTCCGTCGCCAGTGATGTGTCCGTCTTGGACGGCAACACCTTTGAACACGATCCGATGCAATCCACGTCGTCGTGGAGCCTGAAAAAGCGAAAGCTAATCTGCCAAAAGGAGAGCCTCTGTGCCAAGTCCGGACACGTTCTCGACAAAATGCTGTTGTACCACTTCAAAGAGCTGGCAAAGAAGGCACCATCCGTGTCGTCGTCAAAGAAGAACGGAAAAAATCCCCGGCAAACGTTTTTTGTGGGGCGAAAGGAAGCCGCCCTTCTCTTGCGGCCATCGATGGTGATGGTGGCGGGGATTCTGCTGGTCGCCGCGGGTCCTCACGGGGTGACGGAGGGGATGATGATCGAGTGGATCGAAAACGGGTCCCTCCCCCTCCTGCGGGCCTTCGACACCCTCCTCCCAAAGGACCAGCGGGAACCCCTGGCCATGGTAGCCCCGTTCTTTTGCCTCCCCCTGGCACCGAGCACCACCGTCCTCAGGAACACCGTGAAGAAGGTCCACGTGGCCTGCGGGTACCGGCCGCCGAAGATCAAGCTCGTGGCCCCCCGGAACTTCCCGGACCCGCCTCTCCCCACCCTTGAAGGCGCGGGCGCCGGGGCCCACCCGGTGACCCCCCCTCCGGCGACCCGCGAGAGGATCCTGACCAAACAGTCTCTTTACGCCCCGGGCCGGCTGATCCGGCCGAGCACGGTACCCCTGCTCCTGGGGCACTTCGTCTCCGAGCTCGGGTTCAGCCAGCTGGTGCTTAACTACTCGCTTGCGCTCGCGGGGCTCGCCGTGTCGAACCAGTCCCTGCCGGCAGCAGGCGCGGGGGAAGAGACCCCCTGGATCGTTCCGGACGACTACGAGGAGGAGGAGGAGGAGAAACCCCCACCGGCCCCGCGCCCGCAGAAGAAACCCCGGCCGGAGCGGAAAAGCATCCACGTGGCCATGGACCTACCGAAAAAACTTGTGGAGGAGAACGCGGAAGCATGGGACGAGGAGTCGGCACCCGTCTTTGACCTGAGCAAGCCGCAGGATCGGATCCGGCGGCATAGATACAGAAACAGGCTGTACCAGAGGCTGTGGAAAAAGAGGAAGCTGGCCAGGCTCGGGAAAACGAAACAAGCGTATAAGCTCAACTACCGTTATCGCGTGTCGGCGGGGGGCGATGGCGACGATTCAGACGACGATTCAGACGACGATACCGACGACGACAACCATGACGACGACCATGACGAAACCGGGGGGGAGAGAAGCAAGGACACTATTCCAAAGAGAAGGAGGACGTGGCTCCCGCGCCCGATACGGGGAGCTCGCTCCGACAGACTCGGGGACGTCCACCGGATTCTAGCGGTCGTCGTGATGGCCTGTAAACTTGTTCCGAACTGGGACGAAAACCACCGCTACGTTTTTTCCCGGGGAGGAGACAAGAGCCACCACAACAGCAACGGAGGAAAGCCGTCCTCTGGAATCACCACAGCAGAGAACAGCAAAAATCACTCCGCCAGAGCTATGGATCGTTTTGTTCCCTTCAACCGAGACCATTTTGGGTATATTGGAAATGGCAAGACCGAAACGGACTATCTGAATTTTTTGGAAGAATTCATTTTCCGTGGAAAGTCCTATGCCCTTCCAAAGCTTGTGGAATCCCTGAAAGAAGCTTCGTCTGAAGGGGATGGCGATGCGAATGTCCCGGACGTTGATGATGACAAGGCCTCGAGTGACCGGTGCTTGGTGGAGGAGTCCGATGACGAAGAACCCGAGGACCAAAACGATAGAACTTGCTCCGATATCACCGTTGTCGTACCGAACGATACCGTCGTCGAATGGAGAAGCCGGAGAAAAGAAAACAACACAGGCTGCCTTGTTGGAAGCAAGCGAAAATTCCAGTGCTGGACTCGGCCCAAAGTCGACAGTGTCCCCTATCGTCTAACGACTGTTACCGATACCAAGAGCCTCCGGACCCTTGATTCTCCACTGGGTTCTCTGATCGAATACATTGCCTACAAGACAGAGACACAACCCGATTTGATTCTACAGCAACTGATTTTACTAGACAAGGAAATGAGCGTGAAATACAGGCGCTCCATGAAGAAATGCGATCGCGTCGCTCCAAGCCAAATATACAAATTCGTCATGGGCCGTAAGAAAAAGAAGAAAAGTAAGGTGTTAGCCGTTGACAACGAATGTCAAGGGACACCGGCAAAAGCCAATTTATTGACAGATGATGCAAACGATGACAAAACAGTGGACTGTTCGAATCACGCACGATTGGAAACGATTTCTCTGTTGAGTCCACTACAATTCAACGATGTACTTGCTCAAGAGTCTCCAGAGATCGGTGAAGGTCCCGACATGGATGACGTTTGGAGCGTGGGGGAGAGAGCTTGTGTGTAATTGACTATTGGCTAGCGAAAGCACACGAAAGTGCTACACGATTTAATAAAAGCAATGCATGTTTTCGTAATTCGTTCTTCATTATCACGTACGTGAAGTCAAGCAATGATTGCAATAGCTCTCACAAGTAGAGTGGCTCATGATTTTAATTAAACCAGTCATCTTCGTCATCATCCATTTCCGAATTGAATGCCTCATAACGAAATTCCGCAATCTGTTCTTCGGTGTAGTAAAGATCCTCGAAAACATCTCCCCAGCTAGTCTTTCGACGAGTTAAGTTTTCTGTTTCAAGAATAAGGGCGTTGTCGGTAAAGCGGACATTCGAAAAATCCGCCTCGTTGATTTTCGTTTCGCTTTTTTTGCGGTTCATCGATCGGTAATCAGAGCTCGCTTCCTTGCAAGGACGTTTTTCGTTCATCTTTTTCAGAATATCCTCCGACGAGGGTTTCCCAAAAGCCTTCACCGCTGTCAAAGCGTTTTTAACCTGGTTGGATCTCATCCGGAGCCTTTGAAGCGGTGTGAGCTCCTGACCCTTCTTGGGCCTGTCGGTCTTCTGGCTTGGTTTGAGCATCTGGAAACGGCAATTCATGTCGCTGTCGACAATCATGATGGCACCGGAGTTATCGAATTCGCCGGTGTAGTTAGGAGCAGAGAAGAGGGTGATCAATTTTCGCCCGGCAAAGAAGTCATAGCCTTCTTCTACAACCTGGTGTGCTCGAACAATCACATCTAGATCGTGTTTCTTGACGAATTCTTCGACAACGTCTTCTCCGAAAACATATGAGACTCCACGATCGTTCTCATCCCAGCCCTCGATGCCGGGTTCTGGATCGGCCCACAACAAGTCACAGAGCAGGCCCTGCTCGGGGAGGTCACAAGGACGCTCAATAGCATTGATTTGCTCGAGGTCCTCCAATTCCGGAGACAAACCACCATGCACGCACATGATCTTGTCCGAGATGATAGCCACAGCCGGCATACAATCGAAGACTTCAACAAATTTCTCCCACAATTCAGGATTGTACCTACGCTTGCATTCGTCGTAAAAACCGTACATGCGGCTCAATTTCCTCGATTCGTGATTCCCCCTGATCATATGCACCCTCTCTGGATCTTTGAGTTTGAGGGCAAAGAGGAGACACAAGACCTCGATCGATTGCTTTCCTCGATCGCAGTAGTCGCCCAGAAACAAATAACTTGTGTTTGGTGGACGTCCAGAATGGTCCATCAAGCGCAAAAGATCGAAATACTGACCGTGTAAATCACCACAGATCTTGATGGGTGCGTTCAACCGCAAGACCATGGGCTTGCTGAGAAATAATTCTTTCGCGGCGGAGCACAATGAGATGATAGCATCTTCTTCTAATTCTGCAACAGTTCCAGGCTTCTCGCTGCTGAGAGCAAATAGCTGCTTGATGATTGCATCTAGGTCTAGATCGGCCATGTTAAATTTTGGTGATTTCCTTTTGTCGGATAAAGGTTGAACTTAATTGCCTTAACTTCCTATTCTGATAGTTTTTGAGGTGCAAACAGAAATGGTATTCCGGTAAGTACGAGTAATATCTACGTACTGTATTTTATTTCCACTGCCTGTCGGAATGCTACGTGTGCCGTACCGTACGTTAGGGAAAGTTGATGATGTGATGCTTAGAAAGGTATTACGGTAAATACTCGTACCAATTTAGGTTCGCTTTTTGGAAGTGCTGGCATGGTTTGTGAATGAAGCAATGCGACTGTGCCTCGTTCGATACAGATTATGTCTCTTTGAATTTAATGAATTGACACCAGAGATAGGAAGGCTTATTTTCCTTTTTCCAACGCTTTAGCTTCGTTAAAAACCCTTCTGGAAAAACTCATCGTGAAGAAATAATATTTTTGAAATCATTACTATCGGTACGTATTCGCCCCGTAAGAAAGGTTATTTTTTATTTTTCACAGCCATTGAGAATACGTACGTATTTCGTACGGTATTTCGTACTGTAATGGTAAGTAGTACTGAACTACGAAGTACGAAGTACTGTACTTCGTACTTGAATTAGAATCAAAAATTGGAACTACATTTTCAGTACAAGTCCGTATGTACGGTACCTACTTTCTGGGAGGTTATATTGCTGAGAATAGGTCATAGTCATTCTTACCGCTCGACTTGTACGTTCTGTTAAGGTATTTCAATATTGTACCCAAGTACTGGTAGAATTTAAAGGTACGGTATTTCTCCGGATGCCACTTGTAATCTGTAGGGTCATAAGAGTCATAGCTTCTTAATCCGATTTTAGCATAGATTTCATGTTGTTTTAAATTCATATTTTTCACAAAGCCTACGGTAACCTACGTACTGTACGGTACGTACTTTTCTACAATCCTTGTAGCAATAGTATATACTATACTGACCCTGTAATGATACCCTACCGCAGTCCTTTCGCATCCGTGATGACACCTGGTTCGTACCGTCTGGTGAAGTACGGCCCTCTACTGCATTGTCCCATGAGTCTTCGTACCTTTTTATCAGTAAGAATATTTATGTTTGTTGCCTTCAACTCAGCAGTGTATCGAGCGGTAGACCCACAAGTTCGGCTGTAACATTCCAAAAAGCCAAACACATTCTACGACTTTCCTTCTTCTTGCTGTCGTCCATGGGCGACAGAGAGACTGCATTTGAAGGAAAGGAATACCCACGACACGCCTCCTCCAATTCGTAAGGAACAGATATCTTGAGGAAAATCAAGATCAGCAGCGTCAGTGACATACAAAAATCGAACGAACAGCCGAAAGCTCGAATCAAAGAAAGCAAAATGGAAAACAATGATATCGAGGAACCAACCGTTAGGAGGACAGGGAAAGGCCAGAGGATTCGAAGGATGGCTTCTCAAGTCTACCTCCCACGTCTGATCAAACGCGATTATGCGTTCCACCAGTCCTCAAATCGTGTCTGCGTTAAAAACGAAAACATGAAACAACTCTTTCCGCTTTTATTCAGAGATTGGTTCCATGTAATGATGCGTGTAAATTGGTATTTTTCTTTGCCTTTTTTTCTAATGATTTGGTTCGGGATGATTTATGTATTTGCATTGGCGTACATGTGGATAGACAGAAAAAATAAAAAATTAGATTGCGGTCTTGCGGAGCCTGGAGTACCGATCGACCTTGCAACAGCATATGCCTTTTCGCTGGAGACATGCACAACCGTTGGTTGTAAGTTTGATGTATCGATAGCGATTTAAGTCGATTCATTGCAATATTCATGGCGATACCGAAATCGTAACAGCCTTTATGCAGACGGTATTGATTGTCTCATTCATTTCACATGTTGAATTTTTCTTTTTGTTCGGTTTACAACAGATGGGTTGCCGGGAAGTAGCAACGGATTTTTCGGGAGCAACTGCCAAGGACTGCAGTACCTAATCACGACCCAAATGATATGGAGTATGATGTCGAATGCCTTTTTGGTGTCGTTTTTTTTTGCAATCATCACAAAATGCGATAAGCGATCTATTCAGATTGTCTTCTCCAAAAAACTTTGCGTAAACGTCGTTGAAGGGAAGGTTTGCATCAATGTACGATGCTATGATCTGGTACGTTTGTTTTAATATTTGCGTGGACTGGTATTGGATGCCTCGCCGTTGCGCTGCTATCCAATTGTTGTCTAGTTTTTGCTATGAGCTATATTTTATCAACACATGTGTCTCTTGCTATCACCTCGTTGCAAAAATCATCCCTTCAGGATGCGGCGAACCCATTGGTTGAATGCCATGCCCGGATGTATCTCATTGATCACAAGATGAAGTTTCATCCACTGAGATTGCTCGAACCAAACGATGATCTGGGAGGGGTTCTCTATCCGTCGGCGCCAACAAACATCATCCACCATGTTGACCATCACAGTGCTTTGTCGCCTTCTTCTATGCCACTCACCGAGGGTAATCATGGATTGACGCTGCGTAGTGTAGATTCTGCAACTGCCAATCGCGAGGAAATCATTTGCCCAGTATGTGGGGAGGGTTTCGGCACATACGAGCGGTTAATGGCACATTTAAAATACCAAAAAATCGTTGAAGAACAGGATGATTACCCAATACAAGGCACCCATAGGGGATTCGAAATGCCAGATACAACTCCGGTGACACTCGAGCAGGTTCAGAGACACATTGAAAGCAAGCTTAGTGAGATTGTTGTTGTTGTCGAAGCGATCGATCCTCAGCTGTCGGGCACCTTCCAAGCTTTACAAAGCTACAAATATAACGATATTGAGTTTGGGGCAGACTTTGAACGATGCATGTTCACTTGCGGAAACCGATTTGTAGTTGACATGTTGAAATTCCATGGCATAATCTACCACGATGAAATGTATGGTCCTCATTTGACGAACGATGGTCCTAATTTGAACAACTCGGGGATTGATCGCAATTCCTCCGATACTGATGCGAAGTCGCGGAATAGTCTTGAATGCGAAGCATAGAAACTGCTTTGCAAGAGTACCGCATGTATCAAAATTCAATAGATAGTAAAAAGTGGTGTAATAGTTCTTATTACTATTAAAAGAGGTAATGAATTTTTCATTTAATGCATAGCAGCCCCACCAGAACCACTGGGGAAGACCATTCGATACGGCGTGTTCCACTGCAACAATAGTAACGTAGTTGCCTTTTGTGATGCACATGTCGTCGTCCAGGTACAAAACATAAAAAAAAATCCTTTGAAGGCAATGCTAATCCAAGAATCGACGAGGGGAAATGGGCGATTCCCGTTAATCTGGTAATGATGGAATCATTATCTGTTGTGTTCAGATTTCCCGGGATGAGAGAACCTCCTAGGAATTTTACCATCATGCAATTGTTTCTCTTTCATTGCATGACTAACCGTGTTAGTATTATGTATGATGAATGAATTCTACAAGTGCTTTCATAGAATACTAAACTTCATCCATGACAGTCCCCACCATTCCCATGATTAAATTGTTTTGGGCACACTCTAGTACTGGCTCATCGGTTAGGTTTCTAAACCTTTCACATAAATGTTGTCCATCATGGTAATGTCAACCCTAGTTTCCAAGTCAGTTGGTAGTATAACGCTACACTGAAAATTTCATTGAACAAATTCTCAGCCCCTTTCTTATTTCTGTTGAAACTGTTATTCCTAGTGTTAATGGATCATGCCAATATTCTTGTTGGCATTTATTAGTAATATAATTTTCTACACACTGAAAAATTGATTGTTTTCATTGCACACCAAGCATCCTACAATGGCCTTTATAATCTGTATCAGCAACTTATTGCACTACCACCACCTAGCTTCCTGTGTAGAAATTAGCAACTTTTGTGGGATATAAAATACTTCCTGCCTCTGTTCCTCCTAGTAGATGAGTCTACTTATGACACTTTTTTCCTATTCGTGGATGACTGTCCTCAAGTTAATTAACGCTCATGAATAGTTTCATCTCTATATGCAACAACAAGACTCTTGGTGCTTGCCAGGTTTCTTTGCACATCTCTTCCTGCTGTAACAACAAAAGGAAATATTAGTATGGTGGAAGATTGACATTTCAAGTAGTAGTACTAGACTACTACAGCCATGTAAGAATATATATGCTTGTTGGTTAACCTCATTGAAATACACCAATCTTGTTTCTGAAGGGTTCTCAAGACAAATGGATTGTGCCTTTCACACAAAATGCCTTCATGATGAAAACATTCTTGCCCACCATGAACTGATTGTATTACTACTAGTATTGTCATATGGTTTGATTGATTTCACAACAGCCAGATCTGACCAGTACAGCACGACTGGTGCGGATTCTTGTCCACACAAACCAGCAGGAAGAAAGAAACATCATCATGCAGCAATTACTAGTCTTCTACTAGTACTACTACTAGTACTAGTACTACTACTAGTACTACTACTACTACTACTACTACTACTACTAGTACTACTACTAGTACTAGTACTACTAGTACTAGTACTAGTACTAGTACTAGTACTACTACTACTACTACTAGTACTACTACTAGTACTAGTACTAGTACTACTACTACTACTACTACTAGTACTACTACTACTACTAGTACTACTAGTACTACTACTAGTACTACTACTACTACTA
>CAACVS010000055.1:35519-61320 GCA_900660405.1 Pseudo-nitzschia multistriata | reverse complement strand
TACTACTACTACTACTACTACTACTACTACTACTACTACTACTACTACTACTACTACTACTACTACTACTACTACTACTACTACTTTTACTACTACTACTACTACTACTACTACTACTAGTACGGTGGTGGCCGTTGTGTTGAATGGTGCTGGTGGTGATTCCTCAGGGTCCAACAGTGAAGTTTTCTTGCACAACAAGAAGAATGCACCAAGGAAGAATGCAAAGTTGATAGAGGTAGTGACCAAACCAAGCACCAGAGCTCAACAAGATGTCATTGCATTGGTGAAATATTCAAGCCAGCACTTGATTAGAGCTGGTGGAGAAAGGCAAATCGATGCTATGATTTTGGAATGGGTTATGAGTTTCAAAAATAAGAACGCAGCTAAGAGAAAATCTAAAATCTTGCAGTCTTGTGACGCTTCATTGGGTCGTAGGAACTCCGGCTTGTCGCCGGAAACTTTGACGCGTGCGGTGCTGTATTACTTCTTACAGTACGTACTGGTACCCTACATAATTCAGGACCAATACGTAACGTTTAAACACCAAATTTTTTCTGCACTAGTCACGAATGTGACTCCGAGCCATGGCTGAAAAAAATAGGGTAAGACGATCTGACTTGGACGACTCACTCACTCGCTCAAAAAAAGTTCGTGCGTAAAAGCCTCGAAATGCCCGTCACGTTCCTCGCGTTCTCCAAACGCCGGAAATTCCTTCGACTGAGTCAGAAAAGAACTGCGCGCTGTCCGCCTTCCCGTGCCATTTTGTCATGGTTGCAACGTCGAGGCCCATTCATTTTGTTTCGGAACGCGCATGGGGAGCTGGCGCGGGGTGCTGGTAGGAGTCGAACAAAAAAGCATTCTGGTTTTTACTGTGGAAGCAGGTTTCTCGAAAGAATGATTGAATCTCTCTCCGCTGCATTTTCCATCGATGAACCTGAGCCTGTTGCCCACAAATTGGAAGATTCTCTGAGTAGCCATTTCGTACAACATCCATAGAACGTCGCCAGAATCGAAGACATATTTAATCACCATTCAAGAAAAACAACAACAATAGGAAGGAGAAATAATGACGTCTTCCACAATGACGAACGAAACGACGACGATACAACGTAATCCGCTTGTTTTGAATGAGACGATAATACCGAGGTTGTGGAGCGACGATCTCCACAGCAAATTGTTTGCTTCCACCTACGCCTCCAGCATCACCAAAATCATTTCTGTGGTGCCGCCTACTGTCATCGATGCTGGCAATGCCACGATACGAAGCCGACCGGTTGCCAGGAGAGCTACCTCATGTCAAGCTACTGCCGGAACCACGAACAACAGCATTAGCAGCACGCACCTTGGATCCAAGCTTGCCGGAGACATGTTGGTAGCTGCAACCGTTACCTTTGGTGTTTCCCCATTTTTGACGGTAGTGGACAAAGCTATTGTCGAATCGACGGCCGGTACAAATTCTATTCTTCAATCATCTATCAACTCTCTCCGCTCCATGGCCCGAAATCCCGTCGAGTACGTTCGATCTCCTACCTTTTTGCTTATGTGGGGGGTATACAGTGCAACCTACACCACGGCCAATGCCTTCAAGACGCTCGAAGAGCACGCAACTTATAGCCGGGATCGATCTTCGTCTTCTAACACAACCCAAAAGAGTTCCGGAATGTTCCAGATGGGTGCGTTTTTGGGAACGACTGTCGTCAACAGCGGGGCGAGCATGCTCAAGGACCGGGCCTATGCACGCATGTTTTCGGGGACCACTTCTTCGACCTCGTTTCCAAAGGCGTCCTACGCGTTGTGGGCAATGCGAGATTTGAGTGTCATCAGTTCCTCCTTTTTGCTCCCCGACCTGGTATCGGCCAAGCTCGTAGAGCACTCGAACGGTGAAATCGACCGGGAGCGTGCCCTTTCGTTCTGTCAGATCGGGCTCCCGGTTCTGGCCCAGTTTGTGGCCGGGCCCTTTCAATACCTCGGGCTCGACGTGTACAACCGCAACCTGGGCCACATGACGACACCACAAGCGATCGTGGACCGAAGCAGGCAGCTCACCAGGGGAGTTGCACCGGTGATCGCTGCCCGGGTGGCTCGCATCATTCCGGGCTACAGCATCGGGGGGGTGGCCAATACCAAGCTGAGAACCGCATGGAGGAAGAAGCTCCTCGAAAGGGACGTGGCCGCCATGATGAAATCGTCGGCCGCCAATGGAAGGCAGAGCGGGGGCTCGAACGAATATGCGACGCGTATGGTCGCCTTGCTCCACGGCAGCAACCAAGGGGAAACGAAGAAACGCAGCTAAAGCAAACAATACCGGAAAATTAAAGATGTATCCCGTGAATGGATCTCAATAGAATCGCTAGATAAATAAACACCAATAGAGCCGAACACAAAAACAATGACACTTGTTTTTCACAATACTGTAGAAATCTGAGGTGAAACAGTTCTGAAGTTTGAAGGTACGGTACAAGGCGGTAGGAGTGGATCAGGATGACAAGCGACCATTTTTACTATCGACTATTATCTGATGGCAAAGAAAAGTTATTACAACTATGAGTAGCTCATTGGTTTACTATCATGAAGCTTTCAAGTTTACTTGGCATTTTCTAGATCGACAGAATTGCTCATCATGCTCAGATCGTCGAGTTGAATCGCTGCGGCCACTTGGCCATTCCCAACAATTGAGCTACTTCGTCGACGGTCGGGTCGGATCGGTGTGTTGTCGCTGGTAGAGGTGGTAAGTGGAGGCGTCTCAATCAGTTCATTATCCTTGGTATTACCTTCCACCGCAGCTACAGCACTGCTGGATGAGTGATTGTCCGGCTCGATGTCGAACGTGATTTCCGATCCGTCCAGTTTTGATCCAGGAACATCGGCGGACCATCGATTCTCGCCGCCTTCATGGATCACCTTTGGCTTTGCCTCACCAACCAATGAACGAAAGGAAGACTCCCCCMAGATATCTGAATATGAATCGCACGATGCATTCTGCGATGTCAAATCTTTCAAAGATCGCCCTCGAAGCAAGCTAGAATCATGGACTTTAGTCTGCGAGATTGGTTTCAGGAGGCTGGCCATTTCTCGCAAGACACCCTCTAGCGTCAACGCGTATCGAGTCGTTTGCCGATGCTTGCTGCAAATGGCATAATGTAGATGAGAATCCTTGATTATGTATCCGATTCCGTAACCATCGGGTACCACCGGACCGAAGCCAAATTGCGCCAAGCTGGGATTGCCACAATTACTCGTCGACAATATAGTGTGGTTGAGCTTTCTCCAGGCCTCGGAACGGAAAAATTCTGGAACGGGCAGCTCGTGCTTGTTGGCAATGCACTTCAGAGCAAACAAATGGCGATCTACCCCCTTTCCTTGTGCGCATTCCTTGACTAACTTTGAATGCACTTGCGTTGCTTGGCGTAACGCAATTAGCTTTTCCTCAGATGTACTGGAAGAACTACAGAACACCTCGCAAAGCTGCTTGGCTTCCATCGTTGCCGGTCTCATGGCCTCCGTTCTGCCGTGGTAAAATCCTTTGGTCAAAACTGGTTCGTAGGCACACACAATTTTCCCATACAGTCTATAATATGCCAGCATCATGCTCATTTGCACATACGAATCTGGAGAAAGTTTGTTAAAGGTAATGAAAAGTTTTCCATAATCCGAGAATTCCAAAATATGTGTATCACTGGCCAAAATCTGATCACCGAGGGCAGTTTCCGCGAAATAGATCTTTCTCTTTATCGAGTCCGACAAATGGAAGCTGATTTTCTTTGGGAAAACTGCAAGAGGTGTTAGAAAATGATCAACATCTTATTGAATACTAACAGGTCGACAAAAATAGCAAAACACCGCATCATGGGGTCACGTCAAATCGAATTAGAGAAAGTCGAAGCAAAACACCTACCATCTAGCTTTGGTCGTCCACGGTTGTCTAGTGTGACCGCTGCCCTTCTGACATTTGCTGTAATAATGTCGGGTATTAATCCCTTATGAGCATGCACCAGTTTGGTGATGGATTGTGCGAAGGAAGTGACGGTATCAGCATAAATGTCTGAAACGAATCTCAGGGCAGTATGGCCGTCGATGGCCGAATGTTCGAAATTGATTCCAGCACCCCCATCAGCGGTGACTATAATCTTTTGCAAAAAGTTAAACAATAGATTCATTCGAATCGTCTGTTAGCAACGACTTCCGATATTTTGACGTTAATGGTGCGGTTTGGTTCGGGTACTTACTTGTAGTTTGTCGTACCACCGATTGGTACAGGACCCGACTTGGTATTCAGTGGTGTAAGCGTCATTCTCGGTCCGCCATTCCGACAGCTCGTAGGACCCGTGAAGCATATTTGATGCGGCTTCGTGCTTATCTTTKGGAGCGCAATCGTCCAAGACCAACACAAAGAGGGCCGAATCGACAATCTTAAAGCTGTTCGCGTTTTTGGTGGGAGAATCCTTGATCATTTCCTCCCGTGCCTGAGCCCATTGCTTTCTACAAAGGCTTGTCAAGACACCAAATGCCGATACGCTATTCAAATAATGCTGCTCACCTTCTTTCATTTCCTCCAAGTCAGCGTCATGGCCTTTCTTTTTGTTGATTTCTGAACTTTTGCGCCTGTTGCCGACGTATTGGACCTCTTTTTTGTCGCTATCGGTCTCCATTCGGTGCGCGTGAACCCATATGGCATCCAATATATCCACTAAATCCCCCTCGTCGACGGCAACATCCCCGTCAGGCCAAAGGGCCTGAAAGTAGAACAACTGGTTGCAACACATAACGGCTACGTGATTGGAGTTCTCATAGACTGCAATTGTGTCACTCGAATGGGATTTCGGCACCCTCGATGCACCAAAAAGTGCTCGGAATTGATCTACCCATTGAAGTGGTTCGAGCAGTAGCAACAACATGGTAACATTTAAAAAACAAAGTTGAGCAATAAAACAATGCATAATACGGCATTTAATGCATACCACTTACCCATGCACAGGGCTCTGCCCTTGAAGGTGTCGGGTTTCAGGTTTTCGTGTCGAAGCTGGCTGGCCATCTTGACCGAGGCGAAGCAGAGATTGGCAGCTCGCTGGATCTGGTTGCCAGCCAGTTTTGGATCGGGAGATTCTTCCAGCAAAAAGTAGGGATTCAGATTTAGCACCACGCTGGCATCTGGCGCAAGGTAGGCCTCGCTCCAGAATTCTTCCACGTACGAGCCAATCGCCCCCGTGGCTCTGCCCGTTCGGTCGTATTCCAGGAGAAGTTTCTGAAGCTCCGGTCCCTGCTGCGACAAAAACTCCTTGATCACTTCTTTGGTGTCGCGGTACTCTCCTGAATCGTCTTGCAATGCTTCTAGATGCAGCAACAATTTGTTCATGGTTTCTTCCAAGTTGGGGATAGGCAAGCTCGGAAGCTCGCCCTGGGCACCATATGTCAGGCTGTCGGTGTCAACACTGACGCTGATGCTACTTCCATCTTGCTTGAAGGAATGGAGAATGTTTCCGGTACTGCTACCGAGCATGATGGAAGACTCGAAGGTCAGATTCGATACGTGTCCGGCCCCAGATGGTTTGACGAACGACGGTAAATCCTTCAACTGTTCCTGCTGTTCTGTTTTTTTTGTCGTCATTGATTTCCTTTGGCAGATTTTGGGGGAGAAAGCTGTTCAAAATGGTAAGTTGCCGGTTACAAAACGCGACCGAAATGATTATTCTCCCTATTTTTTAGGGTGTTGTTCGTCGTTGTCGCCAGAAGGTGTTAGTTTTCGAATACCTTCGTTTTCAGTAGCCGCTGTTTACACCAACACAGCCCTTGCAGTACGTCCGACATAGCAGCAATGCGCTAGATTACCTTCCACTCGGCGAATACACTCTTCCTTGCTTCACTTACTCTTTTGGTTTGTTCTGATGTTTCTTTTTACGGCACAATCCCATTAATACTAATTCAAACTCAGTCAAAGTCTTACCGTACTTTCTTAGCTTCGACAGAACATGATCTCAGTATTCGGAAAAATTAGATATATGTTTCCGTATTTAAATTTTCTATTTTTAGGGCCGTCCTTGTACGATTCTACAGAACCGATTCCATAATGACATAAAAACTTCTTCTCCTCGTTTGTTTGTAACAGTACTCGTACCCGTAGAATGTACAACTTCAATAAGTATCAACGTAGATTTTAACGCAATTCTAGGAGGAAGCGGAGAATGATGGTTTGGTACGTTGGGCAGTCGTTGATGTTCAGGGGCTATTTCATGCAGAATATCATCGTCGGATTTATGAGATGTCTCAGAACCAAAGGAGGAAACAGATGAAATGGTAAGGAGGACTACCGAAGTCCTTCCAAGAAATGAATCACGAATCAATGAGTCTTGTGTTTTGGTGAGGGGTAGGCGTTTGGCACGGGCCTGGCGAGTGGCGAGTGACGAACAAATCAAAATCATCTTCGTTTCGTGACAGCACATCAACAGTTCAATCCTTGCAACGTACTACAGTACGAGTGAGAGCTTTGTTTTCGCGTCTTTTTTTGTCTTTCGTGCGATTTTCTGGACGGCACCAACACGTTGTTGTAAATCTACGTACGATACCCGAGACTCCCGTCCCGTTTAACAACACCAACCCGGACCAACCTTGTGCTGTTGGAACACCACTTTAGATATCCGAGGCCAAAATAGTGCAGTAGCAAGGAAGAGCTGTTCCTAAAGTCGGAGCGACAAATCGGGATCAGGTTTGTCAGTCGGTCAGTCGGAGCATGAAGGGGTTCGTGTCGTAATAAAATCGGGCGTGATAGAACAAAGAATTATACTTTCCTTGCTTGCTTTCCGCAAGCACAGCGAAGATAGACAACCTGTGACAGACATTCTCCCGCGCGCACAATGAGATCTGTCCTGTATATGCGTTCTCGGGGACGGAGTTCTGGGTCCGTGACAGTGCTCAGTTTGCTCGTCGGATACTGTGTCTTCCACCACATTTTCTTTCGGCTGTCGGTGGAATCTTTTGTCCCATCTTCGTCGTTGCCATCGTCATTATCAGTTTCACAGTCGATGACAATCACTATTTCCGGCTGTCGTACTAAAATGCGAAAGCCGATCTTGAACACTGGATATCATTCATTGAAATCTCGGGATCTGCGATGTGCTTCGTCCCACATGCGATCTACAAGAGATTCTGAATCAGAGGAAGAGTGTTCCATACAGGAATGTCCTTGCGAAGAAAACCCTAATGAACTTACTAAACCGACAACAATTGTGCCTCAATTACTTTCGAGAAGAACGTCATTGGCAGCGATGACGGCATCGGCTGTTGCGGTCCTAGCGTCGGCATCCTCTCCTGCACTGGCGAGTGTTGCTGAGATCGACAAATCCACGGGATCCCTTTACACTCCTAAGAAAGAAATGCTTGCAGGAGGCTCTGCGGCAGCAAGGGGCATCCGAATCGAGGCTAGCAGAGACAACAACATCAAACTTAAGTCAGGGCAGCAAATCCAGACCGTGTACGAAACAAGGTTCATTGCATACTTATCGCGATTTTTGATTAATTTTGACGATGCCGCGAACGGTTTTTGGATAAGCCAGACGCAGGAACAAGGAGGAACAAACTCGGCTGATTCATCTTTGGCAGATCTAAAGTTTGCGGAATTTTCGGAATCTGTTGAAATTGGTCTGGCCGACTACTTCGTTGGTCCATACGGAAGTTATTCGTCCCTCAGCGCCATGAAAGCCGGTATTAACGCAAAATATCAAGCCAAATCAAAACGTTATAGTGAAGGTGGCGAAGATGGAAACGCAGGAAGTGGTATTCTTCGCCAAATAGCTGGTGGTCTACTATCGCGGAACAAACCGGTGGACAAAACACTGGCACGCAAGAAGACGGCGGACCGCGACCGATTTGCCAAGCAGGGCGTACTGAATTTGTACACCTTGCTGAAGGCACGCTACACGACCAAAACCGCTAAGCGCCAGCTGACCATTCTCTTTTCGTTCATTTCCAATCCGGCCACTCAACCCACGGCCGAAATACGTAGTCTGCTGGGAGAAATCGATGACGCATCTATCAACAAGATCGAGATCACCCGGCCCTTTGCTCGGAACGAGGTGACATCGCGAACCAGCTGCAAACGAGGCGGTGGCTACTCTATAGGTGAGCCACCTGCCATCGAGATCGAGCCCCCACCGGCGCTCGGCTCTGCGTACAAATGCGCCAAGGCCCGGCCGATCATGAAAACGACATCGCGGGTCCTTCGGATCAACGTCGTCGACGGAGGACAGGGCTACTGGAAGACCCCGGAGGTCTACGTCTCGCTGCCGGGAGCCGGTGGAGCTTCTTCGCGGCAGTGCGTTGCGCAAGCCATTATCGATCGAGAGGGTCACGTGGAGAGCATTGTGGTCCTGGATCCTGGACACGGCTACGGGAGGAGCAAAAACAAGACACCTCCAAAGGTTATCATCAAGCCGCCCGAGTCCCGGGGTATTGCCCAAAGCAGGGGCAATCGACCAGCCCTGGCGAAAGCAGAACTAGAATATGAGATTGTTGAAATCGAGATTGTAGAGAAAGGTAATGGCTACGTTGGAACGGAGCCTCCTCTAGTGACCATCACACCACCGGAAGAAGAACCCGACTGGTACGTAGATGTTGCCGAGTTGGCCGTTCTGGCCGATTCCTCCTCGAACCGACAATCTTTTGGGGCCTCCGTAGTAGAAATGCGGGGTCCCAAAGGAAACCTTGCATACTCTCCAGGTGGAATTCGGGCAGTCCCTCCCAAGTTTCCGCTCCGACGCGTTCGCGAGGACCCTATTGAGCTCCTCCCATCGGTCATACGCCCCGAGTACAATAGCTACGGAACTTATGTGATCCCGTCTGTTGCGGCGGTGCGAACATACGAAAAAATCCTGGACAATCCTCGATTCCGGGCTGTCGACCCCCTGTTTGGTGCGATTGGTGCTTTGCCGGCACAAAAAAGTGCAATGGAACTAAAACCGAACGAGTATGCCCGGCTGGCCCTGAGCGGTGCAGTTTGTACCGTCCTGGTTCGCACCGCTCTGAACCCGCTGGAATTGATCAAAACGAAACTACAACTTGAAAACGATGAGGAATTGTTAGCGTTTGCCCGTCAGTCTCTGGATAATTCCCCGGGCACAGGAATCGACCAAGAAGGAGTTTCAAAAATTTCCCCTGCGTCGTCGTACAGAATCAATGAAAATAAGTTTGTGCCACCTGGAAATTTAGCGATTGAAGCAAGCCCGACGACAACGACTACTCTGGCAATTGATGAAATAGCAGCAGTAGCACCTGCCAAAATCAGCCCACAGGATCTCATAGGCAAACTGATAGAACTCAGAGGTTTTCCAGCGATCTTCCAGAGTGCGGATATCACGCTGTTAGCCAGCCTGGTGTTTGGTTCCCTTGGATTTGGAGCCACCGAATTGTTCCGGCGATCCTTTACCGAGTATTTTTTTAATGGAGAAGGGGGAACTGGAGGAAATGAGGTAGTATTATTGCTGGCGGCGACCGTTGCAACGATCATAACGTGTGCCGCTGCGGCACCCTTCGAGCTCCTCCGCGTGAGAAGTATGGGCCTCGTAGAGTCTCAAGAATGGGTCCAAGTAATGAAAGATTTTCTCAAGGAAAAATCACAAACAGAAGAGAAGACGAACGGTGAATTACAGTCGGCTTCCACTGACTTTCAAGAGATCGGAGAACACGGCATTTTGGATCTAAGGGCCTTGAAATTCAAGGATTACCTGCCCCTTTGGGCCGGTTTTGGTCCGACGACATCGCGGGAACTTGCCTTCGCAATTCCAAAGTTTTTGGCTTTTGACATCATTGCCAAAGCACTCACCGGGCTCATCAATTCGCAACTGGGAGAGGGCGCACTCCCGATCCAGGTCGGGATCGGTACCGAAGGGCTGGCAATATCCGCCTTTTCGGGAGCCTGTGCCGGTATCGCCGGTGCTTTTGTAAGCCATCCGGCCGATCTCATTCTAACCCGTCTTTCTGCATCCAAGCCGGTGGCCTCTACCGACGACGTTTCTGCCTCAAATGGATCGAAAGAAAACAAGTCGGAGGCCACAGAACTAAACTGGAAGGAGATTGTCAAGGAACTGCTTGCTAAGGAAGGCGGTGTTGCCAACCTCTATGTTGGTCTAGCACCGAGGCTGGTGTTTTTCTTTCTGGTAATCGGGCTCCAGTTTTTTCTCTACGATTACGTAAAAAATATTCTMGAGGTCGGTTCAGACGATTTAAGTCTCGTGCTTGACGTCTTTTACGCAGTCCGCCAGGGGTTGAGTTGATCGAGCAATCCTCGCATACAATTGTTCCGTAATAGTGGCATTGTTGCTATCAATGATCGCCACGCGACGGCAATTCCACCGGCTAGAACTGCAAGAGATTACTCATGATTCTATAGTCGGAATCATTACTTACAGAAGCAGGCGTTACCACCAGACGGGCAAAAGCAGACTTAATTCTCCAATTGGATACCAAAACTGACAACTACGGTCTTTCACCTGTCTGCGCTGCACGTAGTAATCAATACATATGTGGTTGAAAATCAATACATGAAATGGCCCCAGTGCATACTACTAGTAACGATAGTTAGCTGGCAAAGAAAGTTGTAGTTGGTCCAGAAGGTTGTGGAAATGAAGCAATCGCAGATTTCATAATTTTCTAAAGATTGACGATAACAACTAAAAAAGAAAAATTCTCAATTCTGAACATCAATAACAAAACCCATATCTGCAAGCATGTCGAATGCATGAAATTTTGTTTAGCTGCGAGCGTCAATAAAAATTTGAGAAAGTCTTGCAGGGATGAACTGCCTTGACTTTATGCAGAGTTGCACTGCGGATAGTTTAAAGAAAGTATTACTGTAAGTCATTTGCAGTAAACAGAAATTGATTCCATCCAATATCATGTTGTGACTTCCATTCATGAGTCTTCCACCTAAGGAATAAAATAATACTGTAGTGAATGATCGTTTTTGTCGACTCGCACTATGTGATACTGTATAATGCTACTTAATCTAGAAGTGCGAGTAGTACGTACTGTAACTCGTATTATCGTATGACGAGACCTGTCAACAAAAAGAAGTTAATTTTTTTTTAAAATTGAGTTTCATCCATAGCAAATGCTTCGTACCAGTCCTACCTAGTATCGTCGTTGCTCTACAGTGAATGCACCCTCGAGTCGTACTCAAAACGAAAAAAAAGGATGCTCAGAATGATCGATAAAGTCCATTCAACGCGAGACGTCAACCTCCAAGCGCAATTCGAAAAGAACATCGAGTAGTTCTCCATCCAACTAATTCGTCGTCAACGCTCGCATTGGGAGTACTAGCACACGCAAGCAAGTGGCTTGCCCATTCACTTGAGCCATGGCCACTCTTTCGCAGGTGTACACCAACGTTGGAGTGGGGGCCGTAGTCTCTGCCGTATGCTACCTTGGATTCGGCACCGCTGTTCTGACGGAACAGAATTGGAACCTGACCCCAAGGGCCTGGGCTCGCCMGGTCGAGGTGATCCGAAACTGCCTCTCACCACCCTACTCTCTGAGCTGGATTTACTGGGCGATGTCTCTGCGGTATATCGATCTGTTGGACGGCATCCCGGGTACAGGAACGAGAATGAAGGGCTGGTCAGGGCCACCATTGAAGACCAATCTGGACGGAATCGTGCTCTTGCGCTATCATGCACTGCAATTTAAGGTGGGCCAAAAACTGGATGGAATTGCGCTGCGGACGAAATAGAATCGAATCGAATCGAATCGAATGGGTGGTACATCCTTGACCAATCCGTTTTTCCTAACGCCTTTCCTATTCGGTCTGCTTGGTTCTCTAACAGGTCTCCGCATTTGCAACCATCCTCTGTATGACGCTGTTGCTCCCCTTGTATTACACATCGCAATGCGATCCTCTGAGATACGGATATGCGTTTTGCGAGGAGCACGGAATGCATACGGATTTCGAACAATTGACCATCGTAAATTTATTACCGTTAGTCAGGTCGGAAATATTTTATTCGAACGGTACCGTTGTCGACTACTCTTATGGGAATAGAACATACAACACGAACAGTTCATTCTTTAGACCATATTACAATGAAAGTCTCAGTGGCGTCGATGTCATCAGATCGAGTAAAATTAAATGGTCACCAGGCATCACGGGTGAGTAGCCTTGACGCGTTCTACGTCGAATTGCATGCTTATTTTCATCTTGAAGTCCGTGGCCATTGTTTCGACTCAACAGTACATCCCATTGACGCTGATCAATTGACTCTGACTCGTTTTCTGATTGTCAAAGAGCGATATTTGGCAGTTGTCTTAGTCACTGCATTGGTTTCCATGTATACATGCTGTACGTAAAATCTTCTGTTGTGATTGATATTCATAGTGCTATTTTTTCTTCCCAGATATCAAGATGTTAACCTCCCCCTTCCGTTCTCCGGTAGATTTGTTGTGGCACGAGTGGGTTCAGTGCCTTGCCTTGCGACGAGTATACTACCTAGAATCCGAACATTACGAAGAACGGCTAGATGAATTAGATGACGTTCGCACAAACAGCGATCCAGAGAATCCTTTCCAAAAAGTCAGGCCTCCTTTCTTACCGCACCCAGAACTGAGGGAAACGGTTCCGAATATTTCTCTGTATTCGGCCCTGTACAAGCTGCCCGAAAATCTTGAATTGAAGGCCGATCCTTCGTGCGAGAAATCGTTGGTGGAACTACAACTGGAGGCTGCGGTCGAGTTCCTTGACCAGTGCGTTCCAAATCAACCGGGATACACATCTTCGATCGCAGCTATTACTATGCTCCCCGATGCCAAAAAGCTGACCAAGGTGTGGGGAAAGTGGTACGCTTGTGGGAACAAAATGCGGTACTTGCGGTACGTCAAGGCCCAACTGGAACGACGTCGCGAAATGAAGAAGGCCGGTCAGCTGGGATTGCATGATATTCTTGTTGCCGCACCAGCCACGATGGCCAAAGCCACTGTGAAAGCAACTGCAGAAACATTCGATGTTGTGAAAGATAAAGCGGTCGAAGGGATGTCGACAATTAAAAAATACACGACTGAGAAGATCGGTGAGGGTATTTTAGCAGTCAAGGGACTGGGAAATCAGGACGAAAGTATCGATGAAAAGGAAACTGATTTAGGGGACACTGAAGTGTTTGTGAGTTGTCGGGAACACGCACAAAGTTCACAGATCGAAATTATGATTAAAGACATAGATGACGTCTTTGTAAGCTGCAAAGCAACCAATTCATGCGATTCAGAGTATCACCGAAATGAGGAGGATAAAGTCATAGGCAATGACGTAAAGAATGAAGAGAAAACGAACAATGATTCCAACGCCAATACTGTCCTCTTAGATATAGAAAAAGGAAACTCAGTTAGAAGTGCTAGTCAACAATCTCCAGGGGATTCTGCTAACACACAAAGTCACGACCTAGAGCTAGGTGATGCTACTAGAAGCGAAAGAGTTGCGACGAAGTCTGCGTTTGATGTCGTCAGCGGGGAAATGAATGCCGACGATAAAGGTAAGGAAGAAGGCAAAAGTTTTTCCTCCTCCAAGCTTGCAAAAACGATCGTTCCTGGATTCAACCAGGAATCGGTCGGAGGTCATTTTGAATACGACGAATTCGATCCGGTAACGTTTGCAAAGTGGTTGGGTTATAGTGAAGAGACAGAATTAGAACAAGTCATCGACACGCTTGATATAGAGCAGCTCAGTGTATATGCAAGAGAAATGTCGCAATCTGCATCAAACTGCTGTGTCTATGGATGTACTCCTAAAACATTGAGTTTTTTAAGCATAGAACAGCTGGAGGTTTTGGTTGAAGATACATGGACATCAGCACATGAGGCCAATGCTATGCTGCTTTTAGCACGAGCTAATATGTTCAAGGAGCATCAAAAAAGAGAAGCGGAAATCAATACGAAGATCGAAGTAGCAACGAGTAAAAAGGATGACGCTACAAACGACGAGAAATCCCAATCAGTAAAGAAGACGCAATCTGAAGATGCTTCAACTTCAAGATTCAGTCGGAAACGTCCAGCCAGTAGCAATCTAGACTTGTCCTCTTCGAAAGACGAAAGAACCGCAAGTGCCAACCCAAGTGATCTTCCTTCGAATCTCGACCATAATGTCTTAAAAATGTCTGGGTTGCGGCAAAGAGGCAAACGTGCCGGTAGAACTCAATCAACACGTGCCAAATATAACGTCGCGCAAAAACTAGTAACAGAAATCAATGATATATCTACACCGATGCGTGAAGATGCAGAAGATGAAATAGGTCATGGTGCAAAAAAAGGAGTTCTTGATCATCCAGACTACTGTGTGGTAACATTTACTTCGCGACAAGCGGCCATTGCTGGAAGACAATGCCTTATCGATGGGAAAGGCACCAGGGCTTGGGCGCAAGTCCATAGTATTCCCATGCACCCATTAGCGGATGCACCACCGAGAACTCCTTGCTTTTGTCGTGGATGCTGGTGAGTTTGCGTTCTACCGTTTTATTTTGGGTCTGGATTTCGGTCGAAAGTCAGAAACTTACTATTTTCTTCACAAATATAGCCGCCCAGTTACATTGACAATCTCAAACAAAGAAAAGCGTTCAAGAACTACATTGTAAGTATATCTACATGAGTTCAAATCAGCCGTGTTCTCCTATGAGATAGGTCTAACTGGTATTCCTTCTCGCTCTCGCTCTCGCTCTCGCTCTCGCTCTCGCTCTCTTCGAACAGCACATGGACGTTTTACGTTTTGTGGTGCATGGTTTATACGATACCGCTTACGTAAGTTATTCGGATAGTTATCTGGATCATCAAAAATTCAAACCATGCCTCTTCTCAACCCAACTACTTTTCTGTAGTATGGTATCCCAACTCTTGAACCCAACTTTACTTGCTGAAGTCTTTCCCGACGTTGAGGTACTACAAAATCCTGATACATTTTTCTTTAAGGCGCTTGCTGGTATCTCCACCGGTTATATCTATACTTTGTTCTTCTCTATATTACCACAGATTTTCAAACTGCTTGCCTTTTCCGAGGGATCTTCCAGTAGTAAGCCACAAGCTGAAGAATATGCTATGCGATTTTACTGGTATTTTATGTTAGTAACGGCGTTCACGGGACAATCACTCGTCCAAATGCTCCTTGATGGCATTCTCCAAGGTGCGTAACTCTCGGCATGGTAACATTTGTTGACTACAGGAATGTCTGTGTCACATACGCAAGGTATTTCCATGGTGACTTCGGTATAACAGAGTATCCATTTTGGTCTGGTTCCTCTTCTTTTGATCCAGGTAACGTCGGTAAAGAATTCAAGGAAATTCTTTCTTCGGTAGCAGCATCAATCGCAACTTCTGTAAGTTAGTCAGAAATTATTGCCTTTCTTGCAGAATGGTCTACCTAATATTATTGTTTTTTTTTTCTCGTGATACATTTACAGCAAGCTCCAACGTGGCTCAATTGGATTATCGTTCGCACAGGAACCACTTTGCCAATGGTGTACCTACTGCAATTCAACACTTTTCTTTACGGGTGCTTCAGAATTCCATGGCTCAATCGCGTCATGCGAGGAGGAGGGTGAGACTTTCCAAGCAACTTAGTTGGAGCCGTTCTGGATCACCGACTCACCACTTACATTCCACTCCTTTCTTCGACTCTATTTCTTCCTTTACCCAACTTAGACCCGGAGGCCCACCTCCGTATCGAATCTATATTGATTCTGGTGTGGTCTTTATGTGTCTCACATCATTAGCCCCAGCATGCCCTATCATTGCCCCATTCTGTTTGCTGTATTACGCCGTGTTCATTCCAATCCTTCGTTGGCTCCATGTTTTCGTATATCGACCCTTCTACGACGGTGGTGGTAACCGAATGCCTGTGATCCATGAGATCATCATCTCTTCGTTAATTCTTAGCCAGCTTTTGCTAGGTACTGTGTTGCTTCTGAAACAGTCCTTTATCTTTGGAATTACCACGACAATTATGACCTTCCCGACTCTTCTCTTTAGCGAACTGACGAAAGAAAAATTCCAAAGGGCTTACAACGATGCTGGTCTATGGCAAACCAGCAAGCTGGACGGATTGACAAACAAGGAAACCATAAAAGGCAGAGAAAAATATCGGCGGTGGCTCGTCGATGTCCATAAGGCAAGTTATGTCCCCATTTGTCTGTCGGGAGGCGAGGACTTTTTGACGAGTCAGCCGGCTGTGGTAGTTCCAATCGAACGCGAACTCAAGGCAGAGGGAGGGAGAAGATCTATTGATCGACAGCCAACTCAAAAGGGTGCTATATTTCGAAGGTACGATTTGGAGTCGTAACTTTTCAAGTAATTTCAAAATTGTAAAATGTAGTGGATTAATAATAATAGGTTGTAACAGGTACGTACTCGCCGAGTACATGAGAAAATAGAACTAAAATATCAAACTTAGTAGTATGTTTATTGCACATTACGCACAAAGCTGCATCAAAATTGAACACAGGTGATGAGCAGAAGTAGAAGTACTCGCTGACACTTGAGTAGGTGCTTTGCAGCAAAAACAAACGCGATGAAGGTTATTTTCATCAATCCATGACTAAGCAATTCAAAGTGCAGCCATTTGCCAGCTATCATTGCTTCATAGTGTGTTACTAGTATTGATAGTGAGGCAATTTCAATAATCCAAATGGAAGGAGCATGTGCTTTGTTTTTATGCAAGAAGGAGGACAAGCAGTAACGTACAAATAAGATGAAGACTCGTATGAACTGTCTAGGTAGATTAGAAGATATGATGAGAGTGAAACGATGACGAGATACAGTACAATAAATGTTCGGGATCGTGTGACGTATTTTTTGTTTCTCGCAACCTTTTTGGATTTTGGATTTTTAACACTATCCCGAATTTAGTCTGCGTTGACACATGCCTTGCGATGCGGACAAGTCGTGGCTTTCAATATCCTACGGTATCACCAGCAACTAGCTACAAGATGCAACCTGCAAGCTCTACGACAATGACGACGATCCTTTTCGTGTCCCTCCTATTCGTCTGGCCAGGAGTCAATGCCTTCCTCCCTCCCTCGTCGATCACCTCGTCGCAGTCTGCTCCGTTGCGACTGATCCGAGGGAACAATTGTCCGGTAGCAACGATAGGTGCCGTCAAAATCGATGCAAACTCGATGACAAGCACAGCTCTCGCGGCAAACAGAGATGGCAAAAGCGACAAGAAAAAGCCTTCGAAAGCACAGGGTGTCTATGTCCGACCTTCGGGTGCGATTGAGCAGGGATCGGGCTTTTTTGTACCGGGATTGGAAGGGCCCAAGGTGCGATTGGTGATCGGTTTGGTCTTGCTCGCAGCGACTGGGATCAACCATTTTGTGTTGGGAACGTACACCGGAGAAGAAGGCATCTCCTTTTCGGAAGGAACGGCAATAGTCTACAGCGTGCTGCTCTTGTTTCAGTTTGCCATCGAATACGCGAAGGAAGCCTTTCTTCCACCACCACAATCGAGCGTATCCTCCTCTAGTGCTACAAGGAAAAAGATCCAAGACTCTCTCAGCGCAGTAGCGGCAGCCTCGGAAGTTCTGGAACAGAAATGGTCCGGAATTTTGGCTCTGGACGACGGCCAGGAAGAGAAATATCGTTCCAGGGTCCAATGGGCGGCCGCATCCTACCTGGCCATGACTCCGACGACCCAGATCATGCTCTTGGCTTCCAGCGGCGAAGACAACAGAGGAGATATTCGGTATCGACTGGGAGGCAAAGAAGCCAATCAAGCGGACGATGGCACCACCATTGATTTCGGCGTAAAAGCTGCTTTGGACGAACTGCGTGGCTCAAAGGGCGGGAGGATTGCCTTGCCACTGAACCACCCAGCCGTGGAAGCATTGTTGCCGATGGCGTCTCTGCCTGCCGACTCAGAATCAACAAGTGCGGATGGAGAGGACCTCCGCCCTTTGCGAACAGTCATTTTGCAGCGCATCGCGGATGATTCGTGCTGGATGGCATCCTCCGACCAATTGCTTGCTGGATACACGTCGGGAGATCTGAAATGGTTGGGGCAGATGGCGGAATACGTCGGCGATAGACACTGAGAAGTCGGAAAAAGCTTGGCAATTGCTACTTGTCACCACAATTACAAGTTTAATTAACAGTCTATACAAACTGACTGCTAGTAAAAGCTACCACTTTAAGAATAATTTCATAGTCCGCAGCGTCTTTTGGCTGCTACTACATGAAAGGAAAACGTGATCAAAAAGAAATTCCGTCCCTTTTGAATTACACAACGTTTGTAGATCCCGATCATTCGTAATGATCTCAAAAGTTCCGAAAGTGACGTACGATTCCTGTTGCCCTCAGACAAGGATTTTGACTTTGCGCGTATCAGAAGTAGAAAATGCCATGTCTTTTCATGCACGCATGGATCGTGTTGAACTTCTCCATTGTATCCATTATTCTATATCCTGGACTGTCATGGCGAATCCATGTTGTCTACAAAGATTTTGCAAGCCCAAAAGCAGACAGTGTAAGAATATGCCGTGGCTATCGAGAATGAAAAGCGGATTTATAAAACGATACAACAAGATCTATATCCTCCTTCAAAAAAATAAAGATGAGAAAATACTTACGAAGGAGTCAAAATAGCACTTTCTGGTTCCAACCCCAAAATTGTGGGGACCGGACTCGTGGGGCTTCTTGCCCTAGCACCAACACCCACTGCGCTGCTCAGACCTTCTTCGTCTGGGATATGCAAAGGAGACGTAAACGCTTCGGAGGGCGGTTCGATGCTAGGAATGTAGTGAGGGGAACTTTGCGCAAGAGGAGGGGAACAAATAGGTACGACGTGAGCGACAAATACGAAAAGCAAGTTCCAAAATTGCAGCTTGTTTTTGTACGCACCTTTCGCCTGGACAATCATTGTAGCCTGGACTTAACTGTTCTTCACTGCTGTAATCGTGGACGTCCCGGTCACTCACAAAGCCGTCGGTCGCGAAGGAATAATCACGAATGCTGTCGTCTGAGAGAGCGGAAATCCGCCTGCCGTATGATCCTGCTTGCCGCCCGGGTGTTGGACGCTGAAAGTGTAGCGAAGGCTGGTTCGAGTTGAGGTGATCACCCGAATAACGCCGGGCTACGTCGTGCGTACTAATTGTTGAGGCGAAGGACGACGAGGCAGGCCCAAAGGTACTCCTCGGTGGAATGGGTGGCAGAACAGGAGGCACACCATGATTACTGACACTTCTATCGGTTGCCGAAGACATGATTGATCTTTCGGAGGTGCTTCGATTCGAAAGTGGAACTTGTTTGGGAACTCTAAAGGAGGAGATACTGGAGTTGAAATCATTCTGCTGGGGGCTATCATCGGGACTATTGTCGCTGCTGGCCCTGCTGTTGTTGCCGCTTCCACTGTGGCGACTCGTATTGGCCAGTGGGCCTTCTTCGTCCGTAGAACCTAGATTCGCCCGTTTCGAAGCATTTTTGTAGATGTATGCCCTGCGAAGATGTGCCGGTGCTGATCGCGTCGATGTGGTGTCGTCGTAAACGCTTCCGTCGCTCTCGCCTCCGTGCGCCTGGCCGCCGTTTTTCGAAAGCGGCACCATCCATTTCATTCCAAACGCCGATGTCCGCTCGGAAACCTGGGCAGGCTTTCCCTCTAGGGACGAATGGATCGAGACGTCGACCGCGTTCCCATCGACGTGACGGCCGTCGTTCTTGTGGGATCGATCCCACAACAAAAACGTAACAATAACGACAGCACCCATCACAATGGATGCCGAAATTGCGATTGTTTGGTTTACGGTGAGCCCGTTGACACTCGGCGTCATTGCCGATGGTCCGTCTCGCTCTCCGGGATCGACGGCTTCGACGATGATCCAGGTCGTCCAATTCAGCGCTCTGGCCAAATCGACAGAGTAATCGAATGAATCCGTCGAGAAGGGGTAGATAAACAAGTTATCCATATCGGCCAATTCCTGCTCGGCGAGTGTATCATTGGGTGTCGCGGAGATGGTTTGATTGTAGGTAATCTTGAGCGTAATCGTATCGTTGTAGGCAATCGGTGCTGTGGTTGGCGTTGATTGGTTTTCCGTGATTGTTTGTCCGCTGCCATCTGTCTCGGGTCCCTTGGATTCGTCGACGGTTTCTTGCTTCACAAGAGTCGTGTTGACATCTATCGTAGAAAAAGCCCAGTGGGTTGCGAATTCATCCGAGACGGTTTTGTAGAAGTTCTCGACGTGGTTCGAGGTCACCTCTTGCCAGATTTCTGGTTCGTTGCCGGTGAGATTGTGTGGCACGTTTTTCAGTATCATGGTGATGTTTGTTTCCACAATCACGTCGACGCGCTCAGTGGGTGCCATTGTGGGTTCTATGCGTTCGGACGGAGCGTTGCTAATGGATGGTTCGTGCGAAATGGTGGGCAGGAAAGAGGGTGCCATAGACCGTGAAGGCTGCAGGGAGGGTGCAAAGGAGGGTGGTCCCGTCGGTGCAGACGTGGGGGTTCGGGACGGATAATTGGTCGGAGAATGCGAGATCGTGGGAGCGAACGATATCGTTGGTAGATAGGTCGATGGCGCTGCGGATGGCTCGCTTTCTGCCATAGGCAGGGTAGGACTGTGAGAGACCGACGGATTTGGAGTAGGAGCCAGGGTAATTAGTTCATCAACTATGATAGTCGGTGGGTCGGTGGCGTTTTGGCTCGGTGGAGCCGTACCGTTTGTATTCAAGACATTTATGTTGACAGGAACCCCGGCCGGATCGCTGTCGTTGCCATCCGTTGCGTCTAATACATCCTGAAGAACTCTCGTTCCCCGCACCCGTTGTCCCCGAAACCACTTGTGAACGCGCAAAAGGGAATGCATGTTTTCCTCTAGATACTTCTGGGCCGGCAACACGTTGCCGTCGCTGCTGCGGTTTGAGGTCAGAAGGATGATCGTGGTTGTAGCGCTCCCGGTTAGAAGCAGTGCCAAAGCAGCAACGAATAGGAAGATGGATCGCGTCTCGCCCGTGTGGCTTCGCTTTCTCGCGGAAAAATCGATCGGGGAGCCAAATCTCGCTGTGTTATCGTCTCGACCATCCCCCATGGTACCCACCATCGAAAGAGGTGGGTTCGTCGAAGATCCCTGATTTGCTGGAACGGATGCGAGAGATGGATCTTCCGCTACTCGGTTGTAGCATTCATCGTCACAGCTACAACTTCCTCGTAACTCGAGGATGGAATCCTTTGACTCCTTCCTCTGCTCCAATCCGTGGCTGTAGCCGTTTGTCATCTTGGGTTGCGGGTTTTACCTGTTCACTGGGGGGCAGGGGGGTATGGTGCTGTTCCAGGTGCGGTGCACCTCTGTCGTCGAACGATATGAAAGATACTACGCAAGTAGCAGAGTGCACCGGAGAGAGGTATGATTTGAATATGTTTTTCAGCACGAGTACGTAGTACTTCGTAGGTTGGTAAGTAGTACTGTACGATACCGTACGGACTGTTTTTGTCAACGGGCGGAGGATCCGAAATGCGAACGTGCCGTTTCTGTTCGTCAACGAGTAAGGTACGGGTAGTACAGTACAGCTAGCCAGTGCGAGAATAACGCGGTACGTATTTTTGTCCTACCGGTCGGATTTTGGGTTCTATTTTTATGATTCTTTGCGTAATTTTCAATGACTTTTTTGGTACGATAATCTACGGTACGTAAATACGTACTGTACAACGATATTGCGTTCACAAAATTAAGAACAAATCGGTGTGGCGTTTGTGCTACAATACGACAGTGGAAACAAACATCCAAAAGAGTACCTAAATACCGCTAGGTCGTTGGTAGTGGTAAAACGCAGACCAAACTAATGGTAGAGCTGCAGACAGTGTCGTGCGAGACGACTTGTACCGGTAGGGTGGCAAACATTCCTGGGAAGACCTAACCGTGTTGTTTCGTCCGTGTGTAACAGATGATGTAAATGATAATGGTAGTTATATGTGTATAATAGGAATACTGTGCGTGTTTTTTGTATGCAGAGAGAAACCGGTCGGTGTATAGTTGTGGTTTTGTGTGGTGCGGTGCTGTGCTGTGCACCTATCGTGTGATGTGGTATGGACGTATCGTCGTGGATAGTGTAGAGTAGTGTGGTGTGGTGCCGGCTCGCCCACAGACAGACACCTCTGCGGGACTACTACTACGCCTCGGCCTGGTAGTCCACGATCGACTCGTCTTCCTGGAGCTGCCGGATGGCCTCAAAATCGTCGTGGTTCGCGAGCTCCTCGTCCTGGGAGGTCCCGATGGGGATCGGCGCGTTTGCGGCCGCCTGCATGGGCCCCACGGGGTAGCCCCCCTGGGCCGGCCCCAGGCTGGGGGCGTACCCGTCCAGAGAGTACCCGTAGGAATCCATGCTGGACATGCTGGCGGCGTCGTTAAAGTCCCTGGCGCCGCTCCGGCCGCTGTTCTTGCTCCCGCTGCCACCGCCGTAGCCCATCCCCGATTTGTAGTAGGCCGTGAGACTGGAGGAAATGTCGGAGGAGACCACCGAGTCGTTGGGCTGGAGGATTGGGTAGGAGTCGTTGGTGGCGTTTCCGGCCGTGTCGTCGTCGTCCGTCTCGTTGTCGCTGATGTCGACGCTGACGCCCCGGCCGCCGGTTGTGTCCCCGATGACCATTCCCCCGCGGCTGGGCGAGGAGGCCGGTTCGGGGGACTCTCGATTCTTCTTGGAAAAGATCCCCCGGCTTCCGCGGGTCTGCGGTGGGGGCTGCTCGCGCTCTCGCTGCTGCTGCTTGGCGGTTTGCTGCGTGCTTTTCTTCCCGCCGCGCCTGCCTCCCTTCCCGCCGGCAGCGGGCGCCGCGGCGGCTGCCTCCGCGTCGTCGTCGCGGACGCTGTCGTAGGCGTTCTTTTTCTTGGTGCGCTTCCTGCCGCCCGAGGCCGACGACGACTTGCTGCTTCCCCGGTCGTTTCGGTCGGCCCTCCAGGCCCAGACGACGGCGAAAATAAGGAGCGCAAACGCCAGACAGGCCACGACGATGGCGACGATGATGATGATCTCCAGGTTGTTGTTTTGGTCCGCGCCGCTATCGCCTGCCTGGGCCTGGGTTCCCGCCGAATCGGTGGGTTGGGCGTCGCTGCCTCCGCCGCTGCCGTCGAGAATCGATCCCGGCGGCGTGATGTAGGCCCGGACGTCGAGGATGGTGATCGACTCGGTGGTTTCGAGGCCCAGGTCGTAGAGGAGGCTCGCAATGGCCGCCTGCAGGTCGTCCCGGAGGCGCTTGTCCTCCAGAAAGGTCGCCCGCTGGATGAGCTCGACGTTCTCGGCCTCCATCGGGGCGGTGCCGGTCCCCGTTCGCTCCCAGAGCGAGACACCCTCGAAGGAGACCTGCACCAGGCTGAGTTCCTGGCCGTCGATGGTCCCGGTGGATGCCGAGTCGCCGACCATCTCGAGGGCGATCGAGTCAAAGCTGGTCGCGTTTCCTATCCCCAGGAGCTCCCCGGCGGCCCCCGTCGACTTGCTGGCAAAAGAGGAAACCAGCCAGTCCGTGATCGTGTCCGTCAGGAGCGTCCGGGCGCCTCCCTCGTACAGGATCTCCGAGACCAATTCGGCTTCCTCCCCGGTCGTCTCGTCGCGAATGGCGATCTGGATCTGGAAGGGGACCAGCCGCAGCAGATCGGTCCGGACCACGGGGGGGGCAGCGTCCTGCTCCTGCTGGAGGGATCGGAGGAACCGTCGGGAAAGGGCAGGGGCGGAGGCGGAAGCAGAAGCCGAAGCCGAAGCAGCCACCAGGAACCGCAGCAGCGACCACGACAGGGCGTAGCGAAAGACGGACAGGGCCCTCATCGTAACCGGACTGTGTTTGGCGTTGGTGCAAACTTGTTTGTTTCGGGTTGGGATGGAATTTGGATTCGTTTGGTCGTGTGAAGAGTGTTCCGTCGATTCGTGTTGTGTTGCGTTGAGTTGCGTTGCGTTGCGTTAGAGCTAGCAATCTCTCTTCTTCGCGTTGCTAGTCGTTGCTAGTGGAGCTATTGTTCCTTGCGGTAGAACGACAATGCGATGGAAACAAATGAAGAAGCGGCACTTGTGTTCGTACTCGTACTCGTACTCGTACTCGTACTCGTACTCGTTCTCGTACTCGTTCTCGTACCAAGTGCTGTATTGTATGGAGGAAAAAGTCCTCCTTGACGTCTAGAACAACTTTTTCAAAAAAGTCTTTTCCTTTCAATTTGGAGGGGGGTTTTGGTTTTTTGGAGTGACAAACGCTCGTCTGTCTCGCTTCATTCGATTCGTACATCCTGTTCAAATTTTTGGTTCACATCGCACGCCCGCCCGCAGATCTTCGTAGCATCATCGTCAGTAACATACCGTACAGTACGGTATTGTACGCACGGTACGATAATTTGGGATGCAGAATGCGGAAGGAAGCGTGTGTTTCGCGTCTTTCATAGTATGTACGGTACAGCATTGTACTGTGGGATTCCGTACGGAGTGGACAATCCCGTACGTACCTACCGTCCGGCTGCGAGCATGCTCTCCGCCTCCCCGGATCGCGTGTGCACAACCCGCTCGGAGTATCGAAATAATTGCCCGCGCGCCCGTCGACAAAGAGTGTTCCCCGAATCGTGTACGGCACGAGCGGGATCCATCCATTCGATTTTGAGCACTGGGCCCTCCGGAACCAACACGCGCGCGTCCCCCCTTTGAAATCTAATATCGGGGGCATGATTTCATGGGGTTTTTTTCAAATAAAATAACCCACGTTTAGAAACGTGGCTTATTTTTCACAAAAAATAACCCATGATTCTAAAACCTGGGTTATTTTTCACAAAAAATAACCCATGTTTTAAAACGTGGGTTCCTGGTATCCTGGGTTAATCCACGAATAACCCACGAATAACCCACGAATAACCCACGAAATTGCAAATAACCCATGAATAGTAGTAACCCACGAAGAAAAACCCACAAACCTGCTGGGCCTTTTTCCAAAAATTAAAAACAGTGATTAAATAACGTCAATGACTCAAATACTTAACATCCTTGGTTCTCCATCAACCCAGATGACTGTAAATTCGTGGGTTATTCGTGGGTTCTTTCGTGGGTTATTTGTGGGTTCTTCCTGGGTTCTTTTGTGGGTTATTTTTCAAATAAAAAAACAAGTTTTAGAAACGTGGGTTATTCTTCCCATGAAATAACCCATGATTCTAAAACGTGGGTTATTTTTCACCAAAAACAACCCACGTTTTCCTAGGGGAAGAATTCAAAAAGGGGGATGTGCGCGTGGGTACGGGAGGGCCCTGGGAACAAATCTCAATCAATGCACCCACAAACCAATTCTGCTGTTGGCACCATTTTCTTCTTCATCATCATCTTCTTGCTCCCTCAAAATGAGACACAAGTTCTTGTTGTTGTACCACCAGGAAACAAGGATAGCTTTCAAATGGGATGAATCAAACTTTTGATGGATAGACTGCAAGGAATGCTTGCTCTATGCCAGTCTTTTTGGGAATTTTCTTGGAATAAAATAGTTTGTACTACCTAGTAGTACTAGTAATGAGGACTAAAAAAGGAGGGTCCTCTGTCTTCTTCTTCTTCTTCTTGTTACTACAACTAGTAGTAGCAGTACTACTAGTAGGAGATCCTACCATGTGTTGTTTTGTTGCTTATAGATTTAGCACTTTTTGAATGGGGATCTTTGGCCCATTCAAAAAATGATCTATCTATAACCACATGTAATAAAATTTTGGTCTGTCAGCAGTCTACCAAATTTAGCATTTCTATCATACTAGTACTAATGAGTGATTCCCGTTATTATAGAATCGTAAATGTGCTAAATCTAGGAGTTTGGCACTTCTGTAATAACGGGAATCAAAAAATCAACGGACAGACTGAGAGC
>CAACVS010000055.1:0-31805 GCA_900660405.1 Pseudo-nitzschia multistriata | reverse complement strand
GTATGGCCGGGTGTTAATTTTGGCCAGCCTTTCTGTTGAATCTTACAACGGACTCGAAATTTTGATTCGTGGGTTCCCTAATAGATTTAGCACATTTTGGATCGGTCCAACGGACCCATCCAAAATATGCTAAATCTATTACATTGTGTGCTAGATTTTTGGTCCGTCCGTCTATCAAATTTAGCATTTCTATAATAACGGGAATCACTCAATAACTGGTGGAATCACCTAGCAATATTTGTTTGCCTTCTATTTTTTACCTAAGAAATATTTAACTGCAATTAGACAAAGAAAAGTACCATTAACAATGAGGAGTACTACTTACTAGCTTGGTGTTGCACAACCACTATGTCACACCACATCACCACCAGGAGGGGGATAAGTATCACCACCACCACCACAAGTCATGACCATTATGATGCTGGTGGTGGTGATGATGGTGGTGAAATGATGGTGATGATAAGGAGGAAAGGGGGGGGTAACAGTAAGAGGAAGAAGACAAAGAGGAGGAATGACAACAAGACGAACAAGAAAAGGTAAAACAGGCTACCACCACCAGAACAATAAAGAAACTTGTTGTGTATGACTAGTGCTACTACTGTTTCTTGTTTCTTCTTTACTAGAACTAGTAGTACTCTTGCTGTGCTCCTGCTGCACTAGTAGTACTGCTGCACAAGCAACAACAAGTGTAGTATAGTATTAGAAATTTGATTCTGAAACTGTGTTGCTGGTACGTATCATAGTAGTAGGAAATTGATGGTGTCCTTTAGTAGTAGTAGTAGTAGTAGTAGTAGTAGTAGTAGTAGTAGTAGTAGTAGTAGTAGTAGTAGTAGTAGTAGTAGTAGTAGTAGTAGTAGTAGTACAATGACAAGAATAACTAAAAAATATTTGTGTAGTACTAGTTTTCTTTAAAGGTTATTAAAATAAAGTGCGCAAGAATGATAGATGATTAGGAGATGGAAACAGATGACCAATAAATGTTTTTAATTTCAAGCTGGTTTTGGATTTTTTGGTAATATAAGAATACCAACAAGCACAAGAAGGGTAGTAATGCTGTGGTTTTAACAGGAAGAAGTAAGTCAATCTGTGTGTCAGGGTTTAAAGAGAAACTATTTCTCAGTGAAAAGGATGACCCAAAATCTATGGTTTTGTTATGGAATGTAACATAGAAGTTTTACTGATAGTAAACTACTCACACCAACACTATCTTTTATAGCACTGACCACACAAATGAGCACATGTTCCAAATAGATTTAAGAGTCAAAGAAATCTGGTATATTGTGGGGGGAGTTCTACTAGGGGAAGATGGTATCAGAGTACCAAAGGATACAACTATTAGTAGTAGTACTGTACCACTATTACTATGTTATGTATATCAATTGCATTTATTTTTTGCCCTGTTTTAAAATGTGCCATTTTTGCTTTTCCTTTCAGCATCACCACTTGAGTGGAGCAACAGAATTCCTCTATCATGGTTGTCCAGCAAAGGGGTGGTGGATGATGTTACTACTGGTGACACTAATTCATTGAATTTTCATAGTACATCATGCCATTGTGGTCTGAAGAGGAATAGTACTACTAGGCCAAGAACATCTAAAGAAAGTTTTGCAAGAGGAAAAATAATAAGAAAAAAACAATGTGATGTGAGAAATGCAACAGCCAAGAAGTTCTCTTTTGCTCTGAAATCGTGATAAATTGCAAAACTGGTGTGCTGCTGTGTTGTGCAAGGTTATGGTACTAGTAGTKTTGCAACCTAACCCAACAGCCAGATGTATGTCCAAGCAAGAATAATCAGTATGAACATGACACAACACATTGTGTAATATGATTGGAAAAGGAAAGGGACAAAGACAAGCATGCCTCATCCCACATTGTTTGTAGTAGTAAACCAGAAAGTGGTGCTAATCATATCATGCTGGAAATTATTCCACTCTGAAAATCAATGATAGTGGTCTTATTATATGCACAGTATTTTGTACTACTACTATTAGTAGCTATTATCTGATGTTGTCCAATAGTATGGTAAGTTTTCAGCAACTACTACTGGCTATTGCTACTACAGGAGCTGAGGCCACAGGTGAGGAAGATTGAAGTACTTGTACTAGTAGTACTAATAATAGTTGTCATTGTGACAGTTATAGTTGTAATAATGAGGACACTCTTTACAAACAGTCAAAAAGAGTCATACTAGTAGGTACATTTATTTGGGAACAGAGGAAGTACTTTTAATACTCTGACATCATTATCCATGATGTTTCCATTATTCCATGCATGATGGGGAGTACTAGTACTAGTGAAATTCTACCTTCTGTAGTGATATAAAACCAGAACTAGATGTGTTCTACAGAATTCATATGATGACTACTAATTCAATACAACTGGAATAAACAACCAATACCATGCACCCATTAACAATAATTACAGATACAAAGCAAATAGTGACATGGGACTAGTAGTACTATTAGTTTATCTCCCAGGCTGCAAGAAGAAGTGATAGACAGAAGAAGTTACAACAGGAAAATTCTCTGGACAGAATATTTTGGAGCACTGTTGATGGTAGGTTGATTTGAGAGTAGTAGTAGCAGTAGTAGTACTTTAGTAATGGTTCAAATACCACTTTTCAAAATACTGTCTCTAAAAATCAGAATGTAGGGTGGGAAATAGATGGCAAATATAGTACCAGCAGATCAATTCACCAAGAAGTTTATTGTGGTCGCCACCATAGAATGAAAATTCTGAATAATGCAGACATAGGAGAGCAGATGTGTTTGTCCATGATGTCAAAAGATACTGAATTTGATCAAGAAATGAGGTGATTGGTGGTTTTGATACACTACTGCTAGTACTGCTAGTAGTACCAATACTTGTAGTAGTAGTTGCTTTTAGTAGTAGTCTTCTTCTCAGGAAGCTTGCTACTACTCCAACTAGTACTCCTACTACTAGTACTACAATTATCACATCAACATTGCAAATACTCAGAATCATACATCACATATAAAATTCAATAGTTTGAGGAAAGGGCAGCTATAATTTTAGTGGTCCAGCAGTCCTGGCAAGTTGGCACAGAGGAAGCTAGCAGCACCTCTTTTTGTTCTTGTTATCACTTTGTCAATAGGCAGACCTTGACAGTAGTAGTAGTAGTAGAAGCAGGAGTCATAAATTTAGAGGGGTGCCCAATGCAACCAGTTTTTGCAGCACTTTTTTGGAAGCCACATTCCCTCCATGGCACGAATATGAAAATTTTAACCCCGGGGATTTTTTAAAATGTCATTTTTACTGCATAACACCACTACTACTAGTAAACAAACTATAGGTTGATAAAAAAATACTACTATTCGTATGTTCTTTGACTGCACTTTCTGAATCTGTTCTTCATGAGGATTCTGAATATGATATTATTTTCAATAGCAGATGGATTTTTGGAGTAATCATTTACTAGTAGTACCTCCTCTGAAAGTTTGAATGTACTAAGAAAATAGTAGTTTATTGAGAAGAAGTTTCTTCTGGTAATAGCAACCTAAAATATGTTCATAATCCTGACTAAAAACTCATCTACTAGTTACAAGAGTTAGACGTCAACCTAATATTAATTTTGATCAAGTTATTACAATTTTAAACTGGATTATTTCACTTAGCAAAATCTGCCAGAGGACAGACCATTTTACACTGGCTGTGCCATTACTACTACTGTGGTGTTACTACTACTACTAGGAGTAAAACTAGAAATCCATCTGCTACTGAAAATTTTGGCATATTAAGAATCCTTATGAAAACTGGTCCAGACATTGTAGTTAAAAATTATAAGAGTAGCATTTTTGATAACGTTGTTACTACTTAAATGTTCTTGGCTGTTTTTAATGGTACTAAAGTTATGCAGTAAAATTAAAATTTATAATCCCTAGGGTTGAACTTTTCTTACTAATTAACTGTTGTCCAAGAACACTGTTGCATGTGAAAACATGGAGAAAACTTCAGGGACAGTACCCAAGGAGGATGAACAAGGATGGGCTTTTCTTGGAACAAAAACTTTCATCTGCTGATGGGCACTCTAGTGGAACCCATTTGATGTGTGCAAACCCCAAATCTAATAATTTGGTGGTTGGTGACATGATTTTGTGGGTTACTATTCTCCCCTCAAAATAACCATGTTTTGAAAATGCCTGTTATTTCTTCCAAAAATGCATGGGTTAGCTACTAGTAGTATTCTATTAGTAGTAAAACAGCACAACTAAACTCCAAATCCATTGGGCCTATCTCTACTAACCCTAGAAAATCAGTTACTAGTATTATTATTACTGCTACTACTACTAACACTGATGACTTTCATGCTTCTAAACATCCTCCTTGCTGGGGATCCTCTACTTAACCAAATCGTGACTTTAAATTCCTGGATTATTTTGTGCGTATTTTTCCCATGAAATATTGGGCAACAAATTCAAAAAGGGGGGATGCGTCCGTGGGTTCTGGGGGGCCTACTATTAGTAAGATCACAGAAGAAAAGTCATGAATCTAATAAAATAAGTACTAGTAGAATACTAGTAGTGTCAAATCCCTGAGCAGGGTACATACAGACCTTCATTCGTCACAATTCTTTATGACAACTTACTGCACTTACAGTACTGGTCATACCAGGTATGGTAAGAGTAAAAGGTACAAACCCTAATGAGGTGTAGACAGGTCCAGAGTTGGTACAAATTTTACATTGCTCTACAGAGAGAACAATACACCTACTTCTTCATGTGAGCCCTGATACACCATCTGGTGGTGAAGAACAGTTGATGCATGGCAGGGGGGCCTCAAGCTGTCACTTAGTTCCACCTGGAACTCAAAAAATTGTATTGAAATAAAACTGATGATACTACAGTACAGAGGAGGCTCACTGATACAGAGGAGGCTCACTGATAGTACACCACCAGTGTCCGCTGATACGAGTCGCTGATATGGAGACTCACTGATACAGAGGAGGAGGATGCTGATAGTATGGAGGAGGCTCACTGATACAGTGTCTGCTGATCCAGTGTAGACATTCACTGATACGGTGTCCACTGATATGGAGATGGTGGTGTTTTGGTGGTTGCACTGCAGCTTCTTTCTTTCTTGGTATTTTCACGATAATTTTTCACTGCTTCTTAGATCTCTTCTAAACCACTCAGTCAATCGATCGGAGACTTCCAGATCCCCCTGTCCTTGTTATAATGAAACAATCCTGTATATCAATTGTGTTGTTAGTGGAGGTTAAGGTGTTGAACTGGAGGAGTGACAGGTCCCTATGCTGGAGGTTGCGTTCATGAGTTTTTCGGAAAATTCCATCATGCGCAGAGGAGAAATCAAGTAGCCAGAAAAGGTTCTCTGGCAAGAAACCCATTCAATATGCATATGTATGGTAAGACAAGAGAAAATCCTTTCCGGCTAATGGATTCTCAAATTCTGATTGGTGCTTTGCTAGCATTAACAAGCAAGCAAAGCTTTAGCTGATTATTAAAAATGGCTCGCAAAATTATGACTCATAACCTGTTATAAATCGGACGCGATATTTCACACCACAACCTCGTACCGGTACTACGAGGTACCTGTCGAATCGTCTCATCGGTTCTCATCTACTGCACGGTTATAGTATGGGTACAAGTCCACGTACGTGAAGTACTAATACCGTAAGATCAAAATAATGAAAAAATACAAAATACACAAAATACTACGGTAGTACCGTAGTACAAGTACGAGTATACTCATGAGTATTTTCCCCGATACACTCATCGAGAAAAATGTACGGTAGGAAAAGTAACGCAAAACGATTACTCTACGTTTTGTAGTGTATGGTACTGATTTACGGGGTGAGACAACGCGCTTCTCGCATGCTGTCTTCGGAAACTGAGAATCTTCACTAAGTGTAATACAAGTAACTAATACTTCAAACTTGATAACATTAACATTTTCCCATCGCTATATATTTGTAAATTTGATGCATATGCATTCATAGCTGACCCATATTTTTATCAGTGTGCATCCGCACAAAGAACCATGCAACGTTGGCAACGCTGTGCGATGCAGTGTTCCCATATCGGGAACGAGCTCGTCCCCAGGAACACTCTTAGATAGTATCGTACAACGTGGCATGGTTGCACGTAACGTGCTACTAGTCCGACTCGATTAGCGCCAGGACATCGGTGGCATCATCCGGGGGCGGAAGGTGCGACGGTGCATACTGCTCGCGTTCGTGGTCACTGTGCTGTAAAGGAAGTGGCTACGACTTGCACCCCCATCCTCCTCGCTATCACTGTCGTCGCTATCGCTGTCGTCGTCATCGCTTTCGCTATCGTCTTCTTCATCGCTCCCACTGTTGCTTTCGTCGGTGGTGCTTGTCAGGGATGGTGTGGGCGAATTCGTTCGGCTCTTTTCACAGAGATTGGAAGTCGAGATAGAAACAGAATCCGTAGCAGCAATCGCGTCGGACTTTCCCAGCATGCGTGCCAATACGCAAGACCTGTGGCTAGAAATAATAGCCTTTTGTCCAAGCAGAATTTCTTGTTGCTCCTGGTGATAGGAAAGTCTTCTGGTGATCTTGCCATGGACGTGATCATGATTATAGTCGACGTGTTCGTCGGAAGAGGACATCGAGCAGTCCTGGTTGTCTTGGCGGTCTTCTTGGTCGCAGTCGTGGCCGTTCCGCCGTCGCTTCCTCTCAATTCCGTCCTTCATCTCCCGTAAGCGGTCCTGCCAGTCGAGGACGTTTCTAGCATGTGTTTTTCGATAACGTTTTGCATCGGGAAGGACTCCCCATTCCAACCCACGAATTTGGTCGGGCAGGTACATTGTGGTTTCACCTGTTGTAGGGGTGGAGGGAGGGTTAATGTTACAACCAACATCGATAGTGCTAATATCGCAATCGATTGAATCCGTGGTTGCCATTCGCTTTCGTTTTTTTGAATTCTTGATCATGTTCTCGTTGTCGTCCGTGCGTCGGCGGAGACGATTGTTCCGGAAAAAGTGGTAAATCTCGTCGTCCTTGTCCTTGTCGTCCTCGAAAACCGAACAATCCATGACAATCTTCTCATAGATCAGATTGGCTTCTCGTATCTTGGCGCGATGATAGCGCTTGAAGTCACGCGAGGCCTTCTGGTTGGAAATGAGGATTTCCCGTCGTTCTTCCTTCGTCCACCATAGCGATGACTTGGGAACTAGGTCGTCTTCCTTTGTGGTCTTGTGGCCCCTGGAGATTGCGGCGGGTGTGACGATACGAAAGGAACGCATCATGCCTCCATATCCCTGATTTGTGACTGTCTTCGGCTTGGGAGTCTGGCGAAAGAACGAGGAAGATGTCAGCAACGGTATGAATGTCACCACGTCGTTGATTCGCACGGTTTTCTTCGTGTGGCTGGCAGTAGTAGGAGCAAGGAGGTCTTTGGTCTTAGTCATATCTACCATTTCGTTGGCAATCGTAGATAAGTTCTCCAATGGATCCTCGTGGTGGTTGGTGGGTTGGTCTAGCAAAATGGTCGCACCCACTCCGTGTTCTTGACGATAGCTCTTGTCAACATCTTCTTTAGAAAGTCTCACAGGAGCATCAGAGGATGGGACCCGCATATTGCTTGTCATTAAAATAAAATTATCTAGGGGACTGTCAAGTTCCAAGTTTCAATTGATTCGATGATCAGATTGCTACAATATACGCGTGTAATTGAACCAGAGAAACGGAACGCAATCCACACGTCCAACGGAACGGGTCGGATCGGTACAGTAGTTTGTTATTGTTGTAGTAACAACAACCTATCAAGGGATATTCGGAGTGTGATACTGTACTAATTTGGTCTTTCGTTGTCTCTTCTGTTTTGTACAAGTATAATTCAGCAGTGGTTGTTGAGAGTACCGTAGGTCTTGTGATCCATTCTCGTTGAAAACGCTGTGTGGCTGGTTGATTGACGTACATAAAAAATTAACGAAACACCGAAATACCAAAAAAGAAAGACGAGACGGAAGAAGTTGGAACTGAAGTACGACGAGTTTTTCAATATTGAAGGGAAGAATGGCGAGCGGAGAGGCTTCTTGTGGAACAAAGGAGGACTCGGTAAGTTCAAAAAATATTGAAAACAAACCGTTTCGTTTCGAGTCGACTGATAGGTTTTACCTACAAGAATGCGACGCGACCAAACTCCAGGAGAACCAAGCATTTGACCAATAATCGTTAGGGGCCATAATATCCCTCGTCACATCAAGGCTCTAAATTGAAGGCCATCATGATTTTGCGTCGTGCACGACACACCGTGGCAACTGTCTCTCCTCGAGCAGGGCGAGAGATCTAGTTCGTCTTTCAGATCTTGCGCACCACTAACGCAATATACGACTACTTCGACTTCTACATGGCAATACGAAAAACCAAATTCCAGGCGAGTTGAGCGATCCAACCGAAAGAGGGCGGTATCTTTTCCAATGTAACCACGACTGAGGAAAAGCTTGGTTTGTGCACGACTCACCACGTCACCATTTTTTCCTGGTTTTGATATTGGACTCATCAGACTTTAAACCATGAACCGCGCAACTTACGTATTCTCGAATCATGGACAGCGTACGAGTTACTCCTACTCAGTCTACACGTGCAACAACGCCCACCCACTTCACTGTACGCTAATTTACGGTACGAGTACGTACGAGTACCATAATGGACAACCTTTTCTTCTTTTCTGAAACGCACCAGATTGTTACCTCGTACCGGTACAAACAAACGACCAACTAAAACACTCTGAATCATCAGACACGCACCACCTCTTGCCTGAAAGTTGTTCTACGGAAAAAGGGTTCTATTGTACGATACGCATAGACGTCAACAGGTAGCAGTTGTTTCTGTTTCACCAATCAATCCTAACAGTGTAGATGGTGCACCGCTGAACGTGTCTCATTTTCAAGCCGAAGAAAAATTGGATCGCGAAGAGGAACAAAGAAACGCCATCTGCAAAGCATACTTTTTCGGACTCCAAAAACAGACACCAACAACATGGTCAAGTCTCTTGCGCCATGGCGGCTGCTGGTTGCGGTGATGCTTCCTGCGGCGGTCGCCTTCACCACCACATCACCGAAGCAGAATTACCCGACAACATCTAGAATAGGAGGCTCGCCATTGTATGCAGCGAAGCAAGCAACCAAGGCAGCAGCGGACGTCGTAACTGAAGCGGTCTCCTCAACTCCAGATCCCGCGGCGTCTCTATCGGCCTCCTGGAACGATCTGACCAGCAAATTGACTGCCGGTAGCGGTACCGAGTCTGTTTCTGTGAATCCACAGGAAGCCTTTGCGACAATAGTGAAAGCCCTGGATTCATTGTTGCAACAAAGCCTGACCAAGATGGACGCCCTCTTGCAGCAAATCAACGAAGCCTTCGTCGGACTCTTGTCGTCTCTCGCCAAGACAGACGGAGCTAGCGGGGGCAGCCCCTTGGCGGCCCTTGAACCCCTCCTGGCGAAGATCAAGGAAGGCGCTGCTGGCTTGGGGATTTCGAGCGAAGACATTACGAAACTAGCTGACCTCGTTGAAACCTCCGCCGGTGCGCTGAACACACCAGAAACTATCGCAGCAACGACCGTGATTTCCTATGTAGTGGTAAATGCCCTTCTCACGTGGGGTGAATCTCCTCCGCCGGGAAAGCCGTACCCCATAGGGAAGTACGATCCGGTAGGGGCCCGTATCTACTTTGACCGCAGACCTTTGCAGGTTGCGGCCCGGGCCCTCACGATTGCGTCCAAATCGCTGGCCTTCGCCCTGGCGCTGGTACAGGACAAGCTCCGTGGAGACGAGACGTGGACCTCGAACCAGGAGCAGCGCGGACTCGAATTGGCGCAGCTTCTGACAGAGCTGGGACCCACATTTATCAAAAGTGAGTATGGCTTGCGTTTGGTATCGCGGAGTTTTTTTGGGGGACCTGTTCCGTGATAAGGGAAGGTAAACTTGCTCGACGCCTTAGCTGGTGTTTTTTGACACATTTTTATTCCGCTAATTCGTGTATCTTTTTCTGCGTTTCATTATTTTGATTGATGCAATGGCAGTCGGACAATCCCTGTCGATCCGAACCGACCTGTTGTCACCAGCCTACATTCGCGGTCTCTCTAGCTTGCAGGATCGTGTTCCAGCATTTGACACGGCAACGGCGAAGCTCATTTTGGAAGAAGAATGGGGGGTCCCTGTGGACCAGGTTTTGGAGGGGGGACTTTCCGAAACCGCATCTCCGGTTGCGGCTGCCTCCCTTGGTCAGGTCTACAAGGCCAAGCTCAAGGGTAGCGGCAAGGAGGTGGCCATCAAGGTTCAACGACCAAAGATTACCAATCAGATTGCACTCGATATGCACTTGCTGCGTGAGGCGGCCCCAATCGCAAGGAGAACATTCAACTTGAACACTGACACGGAAGGAACTGTCGACGCCTGGGGTGCTGGGTTTGTCGATGAATTGGATTATTTGCAAGAGGCCAGTAACGGTCAGTACTTCATGGAACAACTTCAGAACACATCGCTGAAGGATGTAGTCTTGGCGCCCACTGTAGTTGACGAATTCACGTCCGGTAAAGTCTTGGTTACGGAATGGATAGACGGAGAACGTCTCGACCGATCAAGTCAGGCAGACGTGACCATTTTATGTTCGATCTGTATGAACACCTATCTGACTATGTTGTTGGAGATGGGATTGCTACATTGCGATCCTCACCCAGGAAATCTTCTTCGTACCCCCGATGGAAAGCTGTGCATCCTTGACTGGGGAATGGTAACGAGCATCCCTCCCCAACTGCAATTGACACTTATCGAGCACATGGCTCACTTGACCAGCCGAGATTACGCCGAAGTTCCTAGAGATTTGTATCTACTTGGGTTCGTCCCAGCTGACAAGGAACAGGTTATTGAAGACAGCGGAGTTGTGGATGTATTGGCCGACATTTATGGACAATGGACAGATGGTGGTGGGATGGCATCTATCAATGCCAATGAGGTCTTAAGTCAGATGCAAGATCTAGCTTCGACACGAGGAAATCTATTCCAGATCCCGCCATACTTCGCTTACATCGCCAAGTCGTTTTCCGTCCTCGAGGGCATCGGGTTGTCGAACGACGCCAAATACAGTATCATCGAGGAATGTCTGCCGTACGTCAGCAACCGGTTGTTGACTGATCAAGTATCTATGGGTAACGCCCTGAACACATTTATTTTTGGACCCGATAAGTACAACATTGACACCAGACTGGTTGATCCAGATCGCATCGAGCAACTGGTGAGTGGATTTGGTGACTTCGCATCTACTACCGCATCTGGTGCTCTTTCAACCCCAACAGGCGAAAAAAGCGAAGTCGGAGCCAACTCCACGACAACCTCCGTTGATCAGCTCGAACAAGTTGCAGATCAAGTGCTTGATGTGCTATTGACCGAAGAAGAAACTCCCCTCCAAAAGATCTTGATTGAACAAGTCGCAAAAATATTAGCGGCAAACACCAGATCCTTGTGGACAGAGGCCAGATTAAGGTCCGGGGTACTGCCTAGCGGTCGAACAGTCCTCGGAAGTCTCGTTGATCCGTTGGGATTGTTCCAAACATCCCCTCTAGTCAACAAGAATGAACAAGACGAACGGGCTGTTAAGACGACGGAAGAACTCGTTACTCTTTTGTCCAAAATTCAAAGCAAGGGTGACAACAGTGGAATTGATATCCAGTCGCTTAACAACGAAGAGTTAATCGTCTTATCTCGTGTTCTCAGTACCAAGTTGTGGGAACGCCGGACAGCACTCATCAAATCATCGAATAGATTTGTGAATCAGATGCTTCAGCTAACAGCCATTCGGTTAGAATCAGCCGATCGTGTTCCGGTTGGAGAACGAACGCCGACGGTTGGCGTTCCGTCGGAAACAACATCGGAGTCAGCCAATGATGCCAGCGACAGCGATTCGTCGTCTTCTCCTTTTTCGAGTCCCTCGAGATCGCAAGCATCGAATCCTTCGCCACGATTGCAGCAAGCCCGAGATCGACTAAATTCATTGACCTCACAATAATTTTTTACACGATTAGAATACATTACGACTTTTTCATTACAAAATTCTGGTTTTTACCTCGAGATGTACTTCTTAGTTCTATGATGTTCTCCACCTTTCGACATCGGAAATCTTTCACAAGAATTACTCGAATAATAGGTTTTGGCTTAAATTGATGAAGAAGTACCGTTAGTCAGGACCAAATCAATACTTCTGATTACATCTCTGTGGGTCATTTTTGATGTGATGAATATAATAATCATACTCTAGGATTCAAAACATCGATCCTGTCATTGCCGAATAGGTACAATCTCCCAGAAATCTAATCCATCGTCTCCGTTCTCGTCACCAAACCCCACCGATTGGCATTGGAACCCATCCAACAGGAGTTTCTCTCTGCTCATGATGGTAGAGGGGATAATGGTTCTATACACAAAATCCCCGGCAGGATTGGCAGTGGGATTTGCATTTTCTTTCATCTTGTCTAGTAGCTGGGTGGCGAACTTCTCGTTAGAGATCAACACCACTATTTTATTGTTTGTTCCCTTCTGTAACGTTTCGATCCAAGGGTTGCTGTCGTCCGTGAGTGGTTTGGTCGAGAAAGTCAGGGTCGAACTGGATTTTGGCTTCCTTTGGTTGAAAAACAAGTGGGCGTGTTCCAGCACGCGCAAGCGTTGTTCGTCGGAATGCTTCACGATGACGTTCGTAACGATCTTTTGTTCACTGCCCACGGCCTCCATCCATTCCGCTACGGCGAGGGGAAAGATGGGATCGGCCCCTATCTCTACCAATGTCCACGATGGCGATGATTCTTCGTCGTCCCCGTATTCCGAATGGAACAATAAATTCATGAGCCGAGAGACAGTCCTAGCATTCGTTGGCTCGACGTTTTCGTCATCTTTTACATCGTCAAATGAAAATACAAAACTTTCCTCCTCGGCTTCCTTGTCGATGGCATCGTCGACCAATGGTACCAACCCCACCACTGTCTTCGTTATTGCGGAATTGCCGGACGACGATGATGGACTTGGTATTGAAATTTGAAGTTTTTCTTCTTTACAACGGATCCCGAACGTCATGTGGGTTTTCGAACGGTCTATTATATTCTTGGCTTCCTCTTCCTCTGCCTCGACGTAGTACCCGCCCATTTGTAGCACACATCGGTTGTGTTTCTGGTACGCTTGTCCTTTCGTCGCTGCCACCAACCCCGCCGCGCGGATTGTTTTTGTTAAATGCGGCCGAAAAGCCCAGCCGTTCGCAACGGCCATGGACGAGAACAATAGCTTTATTATGAAGAAATTTATCATTGTCATTCCAGAGAGTCTAGGTAGAAGTTAGCATACTCGTACCTGCTGGTCCTATGTGAAAATGGGAAACACACGGTATGTTTACCGTCGTGAAAAGGATCAGAGGTTGCATCTTCTCAGGATTTTTTTGATGGAGGGAGATGTTTTTGGATTCCCGAATGCTTCAAACACGAATGGTGAAAGTGAGATGTCGTCTCCACCAGTGGGTCTCCACACCGTGAGGATTGATGATTAGGGATGAGGTTTATTCCTAGTTACTGTACGTACGTACCGTAGGTAGCAGATCACGAGTTTTTTCTTGGTGTCGTTTGGTACGTCGTATCGTATCGTATCGTATCGGAACCTACTAGACTTACCATTGTAAGCATGATGCTTAAGTACGAGTACGCGTACGTACTTTCATTTTCCAGCGTCTCAAGCCGCAAGCATGCACAATTGTGTTGGTGGAGTTTGTCGGGTGGAACAATGATCTTTCGCGTCAGGACATCAACAACTTTGACCGAGATGTTTTAGCATCATCTGGTGCTGTCATCGAGATAGCAATACCACAGTGACAACGTCTAGCTATCTTCTTATCGCATTCTTACGACACAATTGCTGAGGTTTCTGATGATGAAGAATATTTTTCTGTTGTTTACGTTGCTCTTGGTATTGCGTGGCGACACCGCCGCCTTCGTTCTTCCAAATGCGTCGCCCTTGTCGTCGGATGGGATCAGTAGTAGCAGAAGCTCCTCCTCGTTGAAGTTGGAGCTCGGAGAATACTCGATAAATTTGGAAAAGCCGCTTGGAATGATTCTCGAGGAACGAGACGGAGAAAACTCCGGAGTGGTCGTTCGGACGGTGCTAAAGGATGACGAAGCTGCCGGAAGCGCCTGGAAAACGGGTAGAATTGCACCGGGTGAAATCTTGCTGAAGAAAGACGGCGTCGACGTCTCGTCGTCCAGTTTTGAGCGCGTCATGGAGATGCTGGTGAAAAGCGAGAGTTCTACCACGAAACTAGTGATGGGGGATGCATTAGGGCGTTTCGACATGCCCCCCAACGTATTGAAACGGTTGGCGAGTCCGGAAGACGCCTTTTTTGTCGATGCCGTTGTCAGAGAGGCAGTCCGAGCGATTCGGCGGGATGGAAGGCTGGGAGATTTGCTCCAGGTTGAGGTCATCGTCGGTGCTGGGATAAACAACGAGAAGCGGGGGATGGTCCGATTCTTTGCCATCTTTTCGACCGACGGCGTGTCGACCTACAGCTGCAACGTTTCTGCGACGGGGGTCCGGAACGACAGCACTAGCAACGACAGTATTCAAATTGTGTCACTGTCATGCGCGAAAGACGAAGGTTTGGGACGAACATATGATCTAATACAAGAAAAGGAAGAGGTATGAATGCTATTAACATTTCTCTCGATATTTTTCACGCCATCTTGTTCGTTCTTATGTTTCAAACTCGTTTTAAAATGAATCGTCCGGCTCCAGAAGTAACCACGTGGTGAAGGTCTTCGCTGCAACCTTTGGAGTTTCGGGATGAAGGCCAAATCGGGTTGGATCATCTAGGGCCTGAATCACTCGCATTCCCCTTGTTCTAGCTATGGTGGTCAGAGCCCTCGAGACAAACAATTCGTTTTCGACCATCGTCGCCTGAGTTTTGTGTCCCCCGCCGATCAAACTATAGCCAACCACGATTGGGTGTTGCTGTCGAAAGCTCTGGCCGTTACTGTCATCTTGATCCAATCGCAACAAGGCCGACGACAACATGTTGACGATATGGGGGGCAAAACCGTTGCATCCATCAAAATAATATCCGGTGAAATCCAAGTGGGCAAAAGCACCCACTTGATGTTGCTCCTGTTTCCTGTCGTTGGAGAAGGCTGGCTTCGATAGGGCCTCTGAGGCTGTTGCATGGACTACGTTGGCATCGGGGAGCAAGCCACCACCAGATTGCCGGAGGCACACACAGGTAGATTCATGCCTGTTGGCGACGTAGCACTGGGTAGCATCCATATTTCCCTTCCAAATCAGAGCAGAGGCCGTCCTCGCATCGGGCCCGTCCAAGAAAAAGACCTTAGTGATGTTTTCTTCTTTATTCGTTTCACTGGTTTTGCTCTTTTCATAGTCCCCCCTATTCCTCTCGCAATATTGTACCAACTTTAAAAATGCGTCGTTGTGTAGGTCCTTGAAGTTTAGGTGCTCTTCCGAAAAATCCGACGGGTCGTACTGTTCTTCAAAATCCTCCCGAACGCGAAGCAAACCTGCTAGCTCGGCTCTTTCCGCATCTGTCACACTTTCGATGTCTTGAGACGTTGAACTGTTGCCATTTGGTTCTGTAATCGATTCTGCTACTTCGTTGCTATTTGAAGACCCATTCTGTTGCTCTTGTTGTTCAAGGGCTATTTTTGCTTCCAAGATTGATATCCGAACATCTCTGCGCGCTGCTTTTTGCAATCGTTGGTCCATTTGTTCGATTCGTTTTCGTCTTGCCGATTCTTCCTGTTCGATAAGACGCTGTGCTTGTTTGTCTCTGTGCTCGTTGGTCTTTCGTTGCTGCTTCTGTCCAGGGACCCTCCTTTCTCTTCCCACTCCCAGTGATACACTTGGTGGAGGGCGAGCAGCAGGAGGAATAGCAATAGACATACCTTGCGTGCAATGAGAAAAGCTGTCTCTGAAATAGAATGGGGAGAACCATTGACGATACCGTTGTAGAACATTATGGCGACAGAACTTCCTCGCCGTTGTCGGCGTTGTCGACGTAAAGGCAACCGCTCTGGGTATCATGATTGGATGCTGACAGAAGTGGCACAACAATATGACAACAGATAATATAAAACAGAGATTCAGGGAAAGTCGGCCTTTCAATAATCGGTTAGTGTTATCGCCTTCAATTGCATTCATTTTTTTTCTCGTGTCGTCGTATTGCCATTTTGGTGAACGGTAAATCTATTAATCTCCTAAATATAACTCGTTTTCGGGCTTTTTGGTCACCAGAATGTCGGTGGAGCCGTTGTCTTAATTGAGAATGATCAGAGTAGAACTTTGTACCGTACGAACCATGTTAATGTAGGTATGGCACATGGCAGCATCCGTCGACCAAAACAGAACAATCTGAATATCATCATTTTACGAAAACATCATGGTTGGTTGGTCGTTCGTACGAGTCTGCGAAACGGAAATGTGGAATGTACTTTAGGAGTGAAATCATGAATCCCGAGTACGTACGGTAGAAGTAGCTAGCCCCAGGGGTCTAAATTATGACCCCTAGCTACTAGCTACCGTACCGTACCCCCCACGGTAGTTGTGGGTAATTCCCGAGTAGCTAGTGAATAATCTCACTCCTCTATGGCGCGAAGCAAAACCGTCTTGCCTTCGGTCCACATCTTGTAGAAAGGGAAATCTTTTTTGGGGGCCGGGGCGGCGGGGACAGTCATTCCCGAATACCTGTCAACCACGTAATTTATCACACAAAATTTCACGTTTCTCGAAACTAATTTTGTACTACTGTGTCTGGCCTCGATTACGCTTCTCGGAGGATTTTTGTACACGCATGCAAGTTGGTTTGGATCGTGACTTGGCCGAAATAAAGCGGAAGTGGTTCTTCTTTCTGGGCCCTCCGGTACCCACGCGCACATCCCCCTTTTCGAATTCCTCCCCTAGAAAAACGTGGGTTATTTTTTGGGAAAAAATACCCACGTTTTAGAAACGTGGGTTATTGTTTGGGAAAAATAACCCACGTTTCTAAAACGTGGGTATTTTAATTTGAAAAATAACCCACGAAAGAACCCAGGAACCCACAAATAACCCACGAAAGAACCCACGAATAACCCACGAATTTACAGTCATCTGGGTTGATGGAGAACCAAGGGTGTTAAGTATTTTAGTCATTAACGTTATTTAATCACTTTTTTTAATATTTGGAGAAAGGCCCAGCAGGTTTGTGGGTTTTTCGTGGGTTATTTCGTGGGTTATTCGTGGGTTATTTGTGGGTTAACCCAACCCACGTTTTAAAACATGGGTTATTTTTTGGGAATAAATACCCACGTTTTAGAAACGTGGGTTATTGTTTGGGAAAAAAAACCCACGTTTTAGAAACGTGGGTTATTGTTTGGGAAAAAAAACCCACGAAATCATACCCCCGATATTTGATTTCAAAGGGGGGACGCGCGCGCGTTGGTTCCGGAGGGCCCTGCATATTTCCACTAAATACACTAAATCAAAAGTACTCGAAGAACCTTAAGTATTTCAATCTCTATCTTTCTTTGAAACCAAGGTAACCTTAAATAACAAAGCTGAAAGACTACGATCACTATATAAGAAACTTCGAATCTCATGGGTGTTGTTCTGTTCACATTGTTTTGGAAAACTTACTACCCATCGTAGATGTTGTTTTCCCGTACCACAACGATCACAATTTTTTATCTGTCAGTGAATTTTCGTCGAACCAACTCTTCATTCTACTGCAATCACCATTTTTGACACAATACAAGAGGTCTCCTTCGCACACACATTTAGTTTCTGGAGTTTGCAAGCGACGCAGCTCAAAGTTTAAGACAAAATGACCTCTGTATGTGAAGAGATATCAACTGCATTCTTAGCATGTCAAATTCAAGAGGCTGCCGGCGAATGTGCTTCATGCACACCACTTTCAAGCGAATTCCTCGTTGAATTTCCCAACTCCGTGTATGAAAGTTTCTTCGGAACCATGACCACAATTGTACCAGACACTTCCGAATATTGTGACGCTGCCAAGGAGAGCATTTGTGAGAATTACGAAGAAAACTCCTGCTGCTGTAAAAGTACATTCGATGACTGGCAGAAATGTCTGATCGAGGAGGATGCTTCCGTCGCGGTCGGTCGAGTTTTCGATCCGTGCAAAGGAACGTGCCCACCACCGCCACCGAAATCCAAATGCGATGCCGAAGGGACAGCATTTGTCCAGTGTCGGGCCTTGGACTCTGACGGTTACTGTGCCGCGTGTCCATCGGTCGACGTCAGCACCCTCAAGATGGACTTCCCCGATGCGCTACAACAACAGTTCATGTCAACTATGGCTACCACGTCCCCTTCAGATCCAGGATTCTGCGGTATTGCCCAAGATGGGATTTGTTCTGATTATGAGAACAACACTTGCTGCTGCGAACCCGAATTCTCTGCTTGGCAGTCATGCTTGGTAGAAAAGGATTTTTCTCCCAAAACGGGGGTCGCTGTACCTTGCACCGTATCTTGCCAAGCCAAAAAGGGTGGTGGAGGCAGTACTACCATTATCGTCGTTATTGTCGTCCTTCTGATCCTGGCTGCTGGTGTGGGTGGAGGAGGCTTTTGTTACGTTCGTAAGCGCCGTGCCGCCATGAATATGAAAGGTGGCCATGATCTCAAAAAGAAAAACAAGCGGGGAAATGGTAAGAATAACAACAAGAAGAAGGGCGGGCGGTTTTCTTTCGGGCGTAAGAAGGGCGATGAAGGTACAGAAAATTCACGTGACAAGGGCGAAGACATCTACGACGACGAATACGACGGCGATGACTACCAAAATAGGTCACCGAGAAATGGGAAGAGGAATTCCAGGACTCCCAACAGCAAGAAGCGCAATGACAGGAACAGAAGGAAAATGGGCAGCTTCAATGGTAGCGATATCGAAAATGGCGGCCACCCCACAGACCTGTCGCTTTCGGAATCTGAAGCTGGTGACCTCCGATCGGAGGCACCCTCAAGGCGGTCCAGTCGCCGAGGCAAGAGTTTCGAAGACGAAGACAGTATCTCCAACGACTACGGCCATGGAAGCCGGGATAAATTCAGCGATAGGGACACTAGAGACAGCAGTAGCCGATCCAAAAGATATCTGAAAGAAAAGAAACGTTCTATTGAGAACAATCGTCCAGTGAAGTCGTACCAATCCGTTGCTAGCGACGACGACGATGTTTCACGCTTGGACAACTCCCGCAATTTCGATAAACGTGCCGACCGTTCGTCATCTTCACCTGACTTACCTTCCAAGATCAGATCAAGCAAAAAGATTTCGTCCCGAGAACTAAAGAAAATCATGAAAGAAAACCACGAAAGCTCTCGCCGTCTGACCGCCATAGAAGACGAGGTTGCCGATTACGAACGCGAACTCGCCAAGCGCGACGAAGAGGCAGAAAGGCTTCACCAAGAACGCGAGGAGCAAAGCCGCCGTATCAAGGAACTGGAGGCCAAAAACGATCGACTCAAGCAAAAAGCGGGAGGCAAGAAGTCGAAAAGCGGTCGAAATCTTGATCGCAACGTTAGTGAACGCAGCGAACGAACCGGTGGGAATAGCCATGACGATTATGGCGACAACATCAGCGAGTACAGCAACCGGGGAAAAGGGAAGCGCAATAGTAGCCGAAGAGTTGGAATGGACTATTACGAGGAGAACGATGACGATAACGACGACGAAGATGACGATGAAAGTTACAACAACTATAACAATAGTCGGCGAGGATCAGTGAGCCGTAGCAGCCGATCCAAGGCCAGCATGAGGGAAGATCCAAGTGGTAATGTGTCCTACCGCGAATCGCGCGGCAGTAGTCGCACCCGTCCTGAAAGATCCCGCTCCAAGTCCGGTCGAACCCTTGAGCGCGCTGGTTCCCGTCGCCCACAATCTAGGAGCCCCTCGTCCACCCGTAGTCTCGGAAAGCAGGCCTCGAGTCTCCGACAGGAGGCCAGCCGGCGAGATAGCATCAGACGATCAATGAGTGATCGAGGAGACACGGCGCGCAAAGCAAGATCCAAATCTCCTCGATCGTATCTCCGCGATGACGATTATTAAAAGAGAAATTTCAAACCGAGGAATTTGATTACGTGGAATCATTCCACACAATAAGTGCATTCAAGAGTTTATGATATAACAAATACGAACTCTATCCTTCGTAACTAATAATAAAAAGTGATACAAGTATAAGCTATGAAAAAAATGTACTGTCGATCTATGGATACAATTAGAATTTAAAGTCGAGGGCAAATGGTTTGTATTCGCAAGCAAATCATTTTTGGTGGTGCGAACAATCATTCTACTACGTGCACGGTGAAGGGAAAAAAGTCTTCGCCGTCATAATCTTCGCAGAAGTTGCTTCGTTTAAATTTTAAATGAACAAAAACATTTGGTTCGATTCCGTTCATTGCTGTCCAATAGTATTTCCGCTTGCTTGTGACGTTGGTGGATGTGGTGTTATTGATGTTGTTTCTTCAATCCTGTTTTACAGTAATACTCAAACGACGTATTTGTTTCTCCTCAATTCTTTTTCTTCTGTATCTTCTTGCCATGCGACAGAATCCTCAAGAATGCCGAGCATACCTTGTAAGACCAAAACAGGTTCAAGCCGTATGCCAGGTGCAAACCGCCAACCACCCACCACAATCCCCAGACCTCCTTCCAGAATTCAAAGGAACGCCACAAGTCCAAGAGACCGAGGCCATACCCAACAGCCCTCGTCGACAAGAAGCTGAGAGCAAATCCCACCGACGCCAAGAAATACAGGGACGAGTCCTTGCCGCCGCCGCTGCGGGCGCCCTTTCTCCCGGTGGCGGCTAGGAACCACCGGAGGTGCAGAAAGGGGGTCGAGACCTCAGTCAKGGAAAGCCAAGCAAAAGGCTTTCGAAAGTAGGTCCCCCAAAGGACGAAATGGGTCACAGCTATGAAGATGGAGTGGTGGATCATCGACCCAAGATCGGGGTGGCTCCTTCGGTGCCAGATGAGCCAGCAAAGATCCCACTGTAGGTACCCCACAAAGAGACTGGCAAAGGTAACGGGATGGGACGAGAAGCAATTCGAACTTGAATCCTCCGTCTTTATCCATCCCTCTGATTCGGGGTAGTAGGAAGGCCATTCCAAAAAACAGAGAAGGCTTCCGTACGACAGGACCAGAGCGTTGAATATGGCCAGCAGCCGCGACCTCCATTCCGAAGCTGCACGTGTGGCCATGCTTGATGTTTGTTCTTTGTTCCATTGCCATACCTCGAGAGGGGGCTGGAGCAAACCCCCAAAATGCCTTAGCAACGCATACTGTCCCCCGTAAAACACCATCGTAGAAACAACAAGCCGCGACACCCGGCAAGAGGAGGAATCGGCCTGGACGGCGATGGTTGACCACAGCGGTAGGGATAGTCCTAGCGCACACTCGGCTATTTTTCGGTACGTGCAGCTACCGCCGCAGCTGACTTCGGAATATTGCATGCTGTTCGTCGTGTCGCTATGTTTGTCGCTGGTGCTGCTGCTCCCCGAGCCAGCATCTCGATTGGTTCCATTGCTTTTGCTGGTATTGTTGCACATGGCTTGTATGAATATGAATTGTCAGTTGTTCGGCTGGATGGTGCACAGGTGACAACTACTCCAAATTTTATTTTCAGTAATTTTGTCTTTCGGAAGGATACGATGGAATGGATCGTTGATGTCAAACCGAACTTCTGATGGATTCTGCGGAAATGGTGACAGGTCGGCGGCGAGGTTGTTAATGGAGGAAGAGTTAGCGAATTAGTGCGCGAACAAGCAAACGAACGTTATTAAGTACGGCCTACGGGTAGGTATCGTACGTACGAATACTACTGTTACCTTACGTCGGAGCGTTGAGCGTTGGGAAGATTAGTTTGGGGTTTGGGGGTCGAAATTCGAAATCACAACATATTGAATATCCCGAAGTACATATGGTACCGTACGTACGGTACTGTACCTCAGGGGTCATAATTTAGGACCCCTGCTGTCCCGTACCTAAAGCTTGGAGAAACTCCAGGAAGAATTGACTTGTTCGACTCGTTTGTAGTCGGATTAAGTTGATTGACAGAAAATAAGAACATGCTTACCGGTACGAGAAACGAGAAGGACATAGCAATATGTGCGTACGTACCGTACGTACTATACTCGTACTCGCTCGAAGTACCGGTACATGGTGTGCGCGTCGTTGAAACTATCTTCTTCCGGCTTCGACCTACCAGTACGTCTATCTCGTACCTAGTAGCTCTAGTACCTAGTGCGATACAGTAACCCGTATCTCGTAACGTGCCAGTACATACGCTAGTACAACAACATCACATCACAAACAATCACCCCCTTCTCTCTCTGCCTCGTCCACAATATCGGTACGATACTTTTCTTCGTACTTGCACTCGTTCTATTTGATTTCTCTCTGTTCTACCGTGCAATACAATATCGTTGTTAATCGTAACTCAAAGATTCGGAAGATCTCGTCGATGCCCTAAGTCGATTCTACAGGAGTATTAGAAGTACCGACAGCTATGCGACCTCCAATTTCTAAAACGAAAGTCCTCGTTCTGTTGGCGGTATTTGTTTTTGTTGTCGTGTCAACTCCTAGCGCAAGTGGTTTTTGTTTCGTCCACCCCCATCGGAAAAGTCCCAGCGCACAGCCTCGGCAGTTGGTGTCTTCACTCCAATCCAGACCGGTTGATGTAAACCACAAGTTAGAGAAGGAGGGAGACGATGTGGATTCTCTAAACCAAAGAGAGAAGCCGTCTAACAACACTACAAAACAACAGCGGGAAGCCGCCAAGAACAAAACTCCTGTTCACTTGCTAGCTGGATTTCTGGGAAGTGGAAAAACTACGACCCTAAAACATGTCCTGGAGAACAAAGAAGATGTCCGGGTCGGCGTCGTTGTCAATGACGTTGCTAGCGTCAACATCGACGCCAAACTGATTGCCCAGAAGGATGCATCCTCCGCGGATGCTTTTTCGTCGGAGGCAACCGCGACAAAGCCACCTATCAAAGCCAGCCGCAACGACGTCGTGGAACTCCAGAACGGATGTGCCTGCTGCTCCCTCGCCGGCGAATTGTTTGACTCCATCGAGTCGCTCCTACGGCCTAGAATCGGCAGCGGGGATTCCGAAGCGACTTCCCCGTACGAGGCCATCGTGGTCGAACTCTCAGGGGTGGCGGATCCCCTTGCGATCCGCAACCACTGGAGAGAAGCCGTGGCAACCGATTCCCATCCCGGGGTTACCAACCAGGCCGAGCTGGGAAGGATTCTTACGATCGTGGATGCGACCACTTTTGGAACCGACTATATGACCTACGACGTCTTGAGGGACCGAGACGGATGGCTAGGCGGCGAAAGTTCCACCACAATCAACACCAGCGAACGGCAGCGGCTGCAACCTAACAACAACTGTTCCGGAAACAAGCAGGTTGCTTATTTGCTGGTGGAACAGGTCGAAGCCGCCGACCTCGTGGTGGTCAACAAGCAAGACCTAGCGGGAGAGACGAAGACGGACGTCGCGAGACGCATGGTCGAGGGCCTGAACGAAGAGGCCGAGATTCTGACCACGAACCACGGGAAGATTTCGGCAACCAAGCTCCTGGGATTGCCATGGCCATCCGACTTGGAAGAATCCGATTCTCGGGAGCAAGAGGAGGAAAGCGCAGACGGATCCCATTCCCATTCGCACACACACCAGCATTCCAGCAGAAAAGACGCGGATTCCCCTTCGCTTGACGCATACTCGCATGACCACGATGCAGCCTGCGACGACGCGGACTGCACTGATCCGTCGCATTCTCATTCTCATACGCATTCTCATACGCATTCTCACTCGCATTCGCATTCGCATTCCCACGATCACGATCACGATGCCTGCGACGACGCAGCCTGTACGGACCCGTCGCATTCGCATTCCCACGACCACGAGAGCTGCGAGGATCCGAACTGCATGGACCCATCTCACTCGCATTCGCACGACCACGAGAGCTGCGAGGATCCAAACTGCACGGATCACTCGCACTCGCACTCGCACTCGCACTCGCACTCGCACTCGCATTCCCACGACCGAGACTCGACCTCTCTGGCGAATCTGGGAATTTCTAGCTTTGTGTACAGGGCTACGCGGCCGTTCGATGCCACGCGGTTGAGGAAACTGTTGTTTGATTGGCCGATCCCCATCAAAAACGAACTCGATTTTGCCTTGGTCTCTAGCGATGCATCCATAGAGGAAGAACAAGCTCTTGTCGAAAGAGGAGCAGGAGGAGGAGAACAACAACAACAACAACGACAACAACAACAACAACGACAACAACAACAACAAGACGACAGCCCCTTCGACGGGGTCCTCCGGTCCAAGGGCTTTTGCTGGATCGCCCCCACCGCCTGGGACGGATTGCTGGCCGACGCCTGGCGCCACGACCGGTCCATGTACTGGAGCCACGCCGGGAAACACGTCGGCATCGAGCCCGCCGGTCCCTTTTGGGCGTCGGTCCCGAGGCCGTCCATGGAGGAGTTCTTTGCCAGGACGCAGAACCCCTCGGAGTGCGCGCGGATCCTGCGGGAGGACTTTTGCACGGAGGAGTTCGGGGACCGGCGGCAGGAGGTCGTCTTCATCGGGGTCGGCCTGCGGCGGTCGGAGATCGAGGAGGCCCTGGACGGCTGCCTCCTCACCGACGGGGAAATGGACGACTACCGGGGGCACCTGGAAGAAAAGAACCGGCTGCTTGCCAAGCCGGCGGCCTAGCAGCCCGGTTCGGTTCGACGCTCGCAACGGGGGAAGAAGAGCGCCGCTCTCGTCGTTGGTGGGATTGCCGGTGCAAAACGAACCATGGGCGATCGATGCATTGCTCGAACTCGAACCATCCGGATGCGGTTCTGATTGCTGCTGTAGAGAAAGCGTGGTGGTATTTGTACTATTGCAGCCTCGTTCGTTTGGTTGCGCTGGAAATGAAAACACCGGATTTGTTTTTGGGCATTTCTTCTGACCACGCAAAAGCGCTGCCTGCACCGAACGACCGGATATATTTATTCCCCGGGGGGAAGACTAGCCGCATGGCTTTGTTTGCAAGCAGGCCCGTTGCGTTGCCGCACCTCGAAAGAAAAGAGAAGAAACGAACTACGATACAAGGGTTGCAGGTCGATGCTGATCCAATACAAAGGAATGGAATCATGGATTCCCTAAGAATATTGTACTTATCTAATGCTATATCGTGTATTCGTGTGCATGTGTGTGTGTGTTGGTTTGTGTGTCGTGTGGATCGCATGCATTGTGTGTGCATCGTGGTCGTGCTACGGTGCCACCCCTATTGGCCGTAGTCTTCCGAGAAGAGCTTCTTGCGGCGCTCCCTCCGCTGGGACTTGATCTGCTTCTGGACGGCCCTGAGGCGTTCCTTCTTGTCTCTGCGCTCGTTTTCCAGCCTGGCGATCTCGTCGTTGATCTTCTTGTGGTGGTTGTAGCATTCCTTGTGCTTCCGGCGGGTCATTTTCTTGGACATGGCCTTGGCGGCCTCCTCGAGCTCGCGCTGCTGGCGGACCAGCTCGTCGCTGAGCTCGTAGAGCATGGCGTTGAGGGCTTCCTGCTCCTTCTGGAGGTCGGATTTGGAGGTCGACGAGGATGAGGACGGCCTGGCCTTGGCCCTGGACCGCGACTTGCTGCTGTGGGTCCGGGCCGTCGAGGCGGTGGACTTTTCGGTCTCGCTCCCGGCCGCAAGGGGGTCCGGGCCGACCTCCACGGCCGAAGGGACCGGAAGGTCCGAGAGCAGATCGGTGGGGGGCTTGGTTCGAACCGGGTTCCGGTGCTGGAGGACCGCGCTCCCGTCGTCGCTGCTGCTGCCGCCGCCGTCGCTGCTGCTGTTGTTGAGAATGGCGTCCGAGTCGTCGGGGTGTTGGGTGGACGGATCCGAGTCGAAGTCGATCCCCTCCGCCTCGCGGTTCGGGTCGTAGCCGACGCCCCCGAGCCAGTCGCGGTGGCGGCTGCCCCGTTCGACGTCGGCAGAGTCGTCGTCGTCGTCGTCGTCTCGTTCGTCGTGCCAGCCGTCGTCCCCGGACGAGGAGCCCACCGAGTAGGTCGGGCCGGTCCCGAAGCGGTAGGCGGCCGCCTTGCTTCCCTTTCTTCGGTGGGAGTGCTTTTGCTTCCGTCCCTTCTTGCGCGCCAGCGGGAGGCCCATGCTAATGCTGCCCTGGCTGCTGCACTCGGAATTCGCGTAGAAGCGGAGGTTGTTCGAGAGGGCCAGGGCCCGGTTCTTTTCCATGGCCCTGCGCCGCTTCCGGCGCTTCCAGATCCGGACCGCGGCCGCCACCGCAACCACCACGGCCACAAAGGCCCCCAGCACCAGCAGGACGACCCTGGTGCTCCCACCTTGGCCCTCGGTCCACGAGCTTCCAAAGCTCGCGCTGCCTTCCCCCTGCCGCAGGCCACCCGAGGCCGGCGGCTCGCTGAGGTAGGGTGTGTTGGGGGCGGCGCCGCCCAGGCTGCCCTCGGGGGTGGCAAAGCCGCCCGCGTCGGAGGGGCCCAACCCCCCCTCCTCGAGCCGGCCCGAGGGCGTCGTGAACATCTCGTCGGACATTTTGCGCTGTGGTGTAGTGTAGTGTAGTGTAGCGTGCTGCTTGGCGTGCTGCTTGGCGTGGTGTGGTGTGGTGCTTGTCGCTAGGCTGTGTTTGTTGGTAGTCTCTCCACCGGAATGCGCAGTCTGATTCTTCGTCGTGCCGCTGTCTTTGTTGGTCACCCGCCGTTCTGTTTTGTTTCCTTGTTGGTGCCTTTGTCGTTGGTTTGCGTTTGTGGATGTGGATGTGGCTGCTCTGCGGTGCTCGTTGTTTCCCGAAATTTGTGTGCAATGGATGATGGCGATGGCGGCGATGCTGTGCTACGCTGTGCTGTGCTGTCTTCTGCTCTGCTCGGTTGTTATATGAACTCTCTCGTTTTGGTCGGTCCGCATCAAAATTGACAGTGAGTCGTTTGTGAGATACAAATTCGTCCGTGGAGGCGCGGCCGGGGGATGAATTCGATCGACAAAGTTTTCCGGAGTTGCAATGGGTGTTCCGTTGTTCGAGCCATACACAGCCAAACCGTACGGTACGGTAGGTGACCGTTTGGGACATGACAGTATTTTGTACTGTACAGTACGCACTCGTACTCGTAGACGCGGCGCGACGACCACCCCAAACGAAGCGCTACCAGGATGCCTTAAACTGCCGGACATACTAATATGAAGCCGTACGCGCTATTCCATAAGGCCGTACTTGAACTCCCTCGACAAAATAAAACCGTTGATGACCAAAACAAACACTTTTGGTGACCTCGCGTTCTATATATACTGATCATGTATGGAAGGGCTATTATAAACCCTTTTAAAAAAGTAGAATCCAATCAAGAAATGATCGTTCTTTTAATAACCACAACAAAAACCCATCCGCGAAGACCTTCGCCGCAATGCCACTTCTACCTACGTAGATTGCGTATGAGTAATACTACTCCAACGTTGCTTTTCCTTCCGTAAGACTCGATACCAGTATTCCTAACCGTTCGTTGCATTGGGACGTATTTCGTATTTGGGAACTCGTCGACGGTGCTGTTGGTACGGTACCGTACGTATGTTGTACTCGTACTGTGCTGTCCGGCACTGAACGTCAATATAGGAGTCAAATGGGTCAAAGGTATCCGCATGCCTCCTACCTCTCACCCTTTCGTATGCCTGGAATACAGTACGGTAGGGTACGTACGGTACGAGAGTATCCGTACCGAACAACCACAAGGAACTTCGAAAAAATCTTGACGACGCTTCGGAGGGTGTCAGTCACGAGGAAGAAAAAAAGAAACAGAACGCAGGCATCTGGTTGTAAAGCACCGAAACAAGACCCGCGCTGCCGATTGAAAGGAGAGTCCAAGCCCACCGCAACGCAACGCATCGCATCGCATCCAATCGCATCGCATGCCCGGATTGGCGGCGACAAAAGCATGACGGACGCCTGGTGGAGCGGGCTCGGGGGCCTCTCCCACGGATCCTTCTTCCGGTCGGACGGAACAGGGGCAACGACGGCCACCTCCGATGCCCCGAAGCTTCCGGGGACGGCGGTCCCGCCGCCTCCGGCCACCCTCCGCGAGACACTCCGGTCGATCCTCACCGGGTCCGCCTTTCTCTACAGCCCCAACGCCACGTGGTTTGCAATGGCACTCTGCTGCTGGTGGGTGGCCCCCTACGACCTGGAGCAGCAGCAGCAGCAGCAGCAACAAGAGCATCAGCCACCAACGGGGGGCTTTCGGCCCCTAGACGCCCTGCTCGAGCGCCTCCCGGTCAACCTCTGCTTCGCGCTGGCCTACATCGGCTTCTGGCACTGGGTCCTGTACGGGCACGGGATCTGCAAGCGGCCCTTTGTCCCCAACCGCACCTACAACGCCCGAAAGGTCCTCCACAACGCTCTGTACACCGTGCTGGGGATCGCCCAGTGGACCCTCGTCGAGGGGGCCTTTGTGCACCTGTGGCGGACCGGGGGGCTCCCCCTTCCGCAGGAAGGCACTGCCACAACCACTACTACCACCACCGCGGCCGGGCTCGTGTGGACCCTGCTGCTCTCGGTGGCAATCCCGCCCTACCGGGACGTCCACTTCTACTTTTGCCACCGGCTGATCCACCTCCGGTGCCTCTACAAGTACGTCCACTCGCTGCACGACCGGACGACCGACACGGAGCCCTTCTCGGGGTTGGCGATGCACCCGGTCGAGCACGCGTACTACTACACCTGCTACGGGCCGATCCTGGTCCTCCCGGCCCTCCTCCCCCCTCGCTGGTCGGGGGCCGTCCACTGGCCCTTTCTGCTCTTCTGGACGGGCTTCCACGCCGTCCTCTCCCCGGCGGCCTCCCACTCGGGCTACGAGGACCACTTCTCGGCCGACCTCGCCCACTATTTGCACCACCGGTACGGCGAGTGCAACTACTCGGGGGGGATCAACTTCGACGCCTGCTTCGGGACCCACGTCGGGGCCCTCCGGGGAGGAAGCGGAAGCCCCTGTCCCCCGCCGGCCGACCCAAAGGCCTCCCTCGGGTGGCTCCCCGAGCACCCGCTCTACGACCTCGGGGCCTGCGGGCTGGTCGCCTCCGGGCCGCTCCTGGTTTCCTTTTCCGCCGTGGGTCCCGTGGTTGCTGCGCTGGTGGCCACCGCCGGGCCGGCGACCTGGGCCCTGGCCCTGTACGTTTCCACCGCGCCACAAGGAATGCCCCTCCGAAAGGCCTGCCTGGCCCCCTTCGAGAAGGACCCGCCGTGGTCCCTGGGCCTGCACCTGGGCCTGGGCTTTTGCCTGGGGGTCCTCCCGGCGGCCCTTCTGGCCTCCCTGCTCCTGGGCGCGGCGTGAGCCGTTCGCTCGATGCACGCGGGTGCGGGAAAGGCCCACCGCTGCGATCGATCGATCCATCMATCCATCCATCCATCTCCTCCGCGGGGCCGGGGGTTTCCGGTCCGTCGACCCGGGAGCGCGAGGGGTGGCAGAACCGATCCGAAGCGGCCGGAGCGTTTTGCCCGTTGTGGGCCGTGTCATAGCGCTTTGCACGATGTTTTGCCGAATCCATCGAACCCGGTTCACACCAAGATGGCGGCTATACATAATCGACGATGCCAGTGGGTAACAATACTGTACACTACTAGTGATCATTTTGCCATACTGTACTTAGGACTAACCCGAACAGACCCACTCGAGGCAACCCAAGGGCATTGGGGTTTGTGCTACGGCTTGGCGCTCGCACGATCCACATACCACACCGATCTCGGCAAGCACCGTCTGCCTCTGGCGGTCGTGAACCTCCGCGACCCGACAGCCACCTCGCAAACTCCTAACAACCGTCCGCGCGGGGAGACAGCGATTCGCCCCGATCCGACGTTCCCAGTGCCGATCCGAGAATCAGCTGCGCGACCAGCTGGTACATTCGCCCGAGAGACTCGTCGCCAAAGAAGACGTCCGTCCAGATATAGTAGGTGATCTGTGCCAGGTCCGCCTCCGCGGTGAGATTAGAGGAATAGCCCGGCACCGTCGTGTGCGATTCCAACCGCGTTCCGGCCGTTCCGTTCCAGGAGACGGGATACGATGCATTCCCGCCCTGGTGGGAGCCGTTGGTCGTGCCCACGCAGACAACGCCCTCGCACGGTGGAAAGGAGGCTCGGGGCGATGAACCGATCGGATCCAAACGGAACGGATCTGATTTTTCACCGCCGAAGAAGATGGCGGCGGCGGCGCTTTCTCCGTGATTGGACACAGTCGTGAAAACCGTCCACCCCGAGAACGGTCCCGAAGGACGAACGCATCCATTGCAACCTCCAAGCCAACAAAAACGACGACGACGCAAAAAGAAGAAATGTTCGAAACAAAGAAAGGAAACCGCGTTTGGTCCGGTTAAAGGTGAACGCTCTGGGCCCTCCGGAACCAACGCGCGCGCGTCCCCCCTTTGAAATCTAATATCGGGGGTATGATTTCGTGGTTTTTTTTTCACAAAAAATAACCCACGTTTCTAAAACGTGGGTTTTTTTTCCCAAACAATAACCCACGATTTAAAACCTGGGTTGGGTTAACCCACAAATAACCCACGAATAACCCACGAATAACCCACGAATAACCCACGAAATAACCCACGAAAAACCCACAAACCTGCTGGGCCTTTCTCAAAATATTAAAAACAGTGATTAAATAACGTTAATGACTAAAATACTTAACACCCTTGGTTCTCCATCAACCCAGATGACTGTAAATTCGTGGGTTATTCGTGGGTTCTTTCGTGGGTTATTTGTGGGTTCCTGGGTTCTTTCGTGGGTTATTTTTCAAATTAAAAAACCCACGTTTTAGAAACGTGGGTTATTTTTCACCAAAATAACCCACGTTTTAGAAACGTGGGTTATTTTTCACCAAAAATAACCCACGTTTTTCTAGGGGAGGAATTCGAAAAGGGGGATGTGCGCGTGGGTACCTGAGGGCCCTGCTTTTTGCTTCAGAAATCCGAAATTTATACCTACGGTACCGTACTATGACACCTTAGGTAGGTACCGTACGTCATCGCAATGAGAAAACGGGATACAGTAAGGTTGTCGGTCGTGGTTGTCAGAATTCGTCTGTTCGACGTTACTACTACGAGTTTCGTAAATCAAAGTTTAGAACTTGAAATTATTACTTATTGCTCTCTGGAACCATGTCGATTTCGATGTTTTTAGAAAAAAATAAATTCTCCGGTCCCCTTTTTTCATTTTGTGATCGGTTTTGATCACAAAAAAATGTGATCAGAAATGATCACAAAATTGATGAAATTCTTGATCACAATTTTTTGTGATCAGTTTTGATCACATTTTTTTCCAACGGATTAGAATTAATATGTACTTTATTATTCCATGAGTATTTTAATTACGTATATATATACATCCATGTATATAGTTATATATAGTCATATTAGTAGCACGTCGGGTTAATTCTTAATAGGGCATATCACTATGCTCTTGGTACAGGACTGGTGTACTACTAGTACTAGTACAAACGCTGCAACGAGTACTGTAGGAACAGTACGGAGGATCACTCGTGGATCCAATCATGAGTCCCCGGGACCCAAAACTATATATATAGTATCGAAAACTATATAGTACTACCAGTACTATTAGTACTACACKAGAGTACGAGTATCAGACAGTATACTATATATATATATACTACACGAATCGAAGTACTACTATATACAGATCAGTATATAACTGTATATACATACTTCCTCCTTACTAGTTCTCAGAACGAGAATTAGAATTCAGAACAGAACTAATCGATTGGGAGTTCT
>CAACVS010000054.1:88666-135226 GCA_900660405.1 Pseudo-nitzschia multistriata | reverse complement strand
CGTATCAGCAACTCTTCCTCCGTAGTAGTATCAGCATTCTCTGTATCAGCATTTGCTATATCAGCATCCTTTGTATCAGCAACTCGTATCAGCAACTCGTATCAGCAACTCGTATCAGCATCCTCCATATCAGGGAGCCTCAGTATCAGGGAGCATCAGTATCAGTATCCTCCATATCAGTGACTCGTACTACTATCAGCATCCTCATCCATATCAGGGAGGAGCCTCAGTATCAGCATCCTCCTCCTTAGTATCACCAGCAAGCCTCCATGTTRSCATCCTCTGTATTGGCATCCTCCATATCAGGGAGGAGCCTCCGTATCAGCATCCTCTGGTGTATCACCAGTATCCTCAATATCACCAGTGACTTGTAGCATCAGTATACTCTGCATCAGCAGCATCCTCCATATAAGCATCCTCTGTATAAGCATCTCTGTATCAACAAGCCTCTGTATCAGCATTCTCCATATCAGCAAGTGTCCTCCATATCAGTGAGCCTCCGTATCAGCTAGCCTACGTATCAGCATCCTCCTTATCAGCAAGCATCCTCCGTATTAGTGATCAAAAATTATAAGTTTGYACCTCCATGCATCCAATCCCCCAATAACCAGGTTGCATTGTTGCACTCCCTATGTATTTTCAACAGCTGAGAATGCAACTCAGAGGCTACTGAACCTCACTTCTATTACAATACAGTATACTGTTCTCTCATGGTAAAAAACACACAAAAAAGTCATTACAGTTGCAAAAATAGGGGTATGACTTACAGTAGTATGTGGGTRTTTTGGGTCATACTAGGACTATTTAGTGGGAATTTTTGTGGCCAGTGAGGCAATAATGAGAATGTAATTTTAGTTGCAAAATACCAGTATTGTACTTGCACTTCATTGTAGTATTATTTATGATAAAAATTCTTCTTTCCATCTGTTTCTTTTTGTCATTCAGGTCCCTCCTGAACCCAAGCCYGCGCATCCCCCTGTTGAATTGCAACATTTGGGGGGCATGATTTTCTTTGGTTATTTTTCCCTTGGAATAGCCCACCATTCTAAAATGTGGATTATTTTTCAGCAAAAATAATCCATGCTTTGAAATGTAGGTTCCTGGGTTAACCCACAAATAACCCACAGAGTCAAATAATCCACAAATAACCCATGAGTTTCTGTGAGAATCCCCAAATAGTAACCCACAAATCTGCTGCTGGGCCTATATTTAAAAATGACCAAAAACAGTAATTAAATAACATTGMTGACTAACTGTAAAWTTGTGGGATATTCATKGGTTATTTGTGGGTTATTTGGATCTTTTATGGGTTATTTCTTTTCCAATGAAGTAACCRTTGTTTTAGAAACATGGGTTATTTCTCCYGTGGAATTACCCACAATTCTAAAAGGTASATTATTTTTCACCAAGAATATCCCATGTTTTTCTTGGGGGAATTCAAACAGGGGGATGTRTGTGTGGGTACCAGAGGGCCCAGATGTTTCCWACTAGGTAGAATAATCTTTAGARKACYRCAGTAGTACAATGGTGGGTGATTCCCAGAAACCTAGAAACCTAAATCCTACTAGTTTAGGTTTCTACTAGGTTTATGGGAATCAAAAATTTGGGGGCCTAGATTGCTGTGTAACACACKTGTTTTTGAAATCTAGAATTCTAAATAAACTTACCAAAATATAACTGCTCCCCTGCTGATGGTGGGAACATTCCCCAGGAAGATATCATTCCCTGTCAAAAATGCCCACTTTGAAACAATGCCAGTAGTAATARAGACAATCATCTTGGCCTGGTGGGAACAGATTTCAGAGGAGGARGAGGAAGACAGCAGRGAGCAGCAAATGAAACAGAGGCACAGAGGGGATCAAAGAACACCCCTGATTGTCATTCATAGATACACCAAATCAGCCTTCTTGCATGTCCTTCATCCTGGGAGTGATAAGGGTCTTCTAAACTGCTGTGGTGTAAACAACAAGGTCTTTGGGGAGCTTCTTTCCCTCTTTGAGCCAGTCATTGATAGTACCAGGTACTATCTGGTGACAAATGATAATAAGATCTGTGCCTGCTCCATGACCAACAAAATGTCTGTAAAGGGAAAAAGAGGGAAGCAAATGCAACATGTTGCCCTTGATTTGTACTTAATTGGTATAGAACAAAGGGGTCTGTTCCAAGATGAGGGTCGTCAATGGCCTTTGGACTTACATTGTGGACTGATATTTACAAATGGTGGATGATGTTATCTGTTACGTACTCCAGAATCATCTGGTCCATGGTCAGCATGCCTTCCAGAGAGGACGTTGACTCTTACATTGAAGCAATTGGTTGAAAGTACCACTTGCTGGGGCAGCATAGGGCCTGGGGGGGTGCTGCTGATTGCCTCAAGTTTGAATCACAGCAATCTGGCAATTGGGTGGAACATAAAGAGCATTTTAATGGTTGGAAAGCTTCCTGCTTCATCAATAATGTCTTTGTCTTTGCACCAGACAGGAAGATCCAGATATGCACATACAATTGTCCTGGAAGCTGGCATGATAGTACCATGTACTATGACTATGGAGTCTATGAAARGATGGAGCATCTGTACAATCAGTATGGTGCCAAGGTTGTTGTTGACTCTGCATTCAAGCTTACAGGGAAAGAGTACTTCCTTTGAAGCAAGTAAAATCCTGCTATTAACCACTCGGGTCCTGACATTTTCTTGAATAGTCAAGCAACAACTCTCAGACAGCTGTCTGAATGGGGTATGAGGATGATTCAGTAGGGAGGGTTCTGTAGMCTCAAGGCCAACAAGATCAGAATGGAAGATTTTGGTGAAAGGAAGATCATCATAAACCTTTTGATTCTTCTGTACAACTACCAGACCAGCAAAATTGTAACAACCAGATTCTCAGCAACATCTTCATGGAGAGTGATAACAACAGCTTCTTTGCTTAAGAGCAACACTTGGGGGATGATGAYGCCATGGTCTTCTTTGAGGGCTCAGATGAGGACCAGGGCTGCTGCTCAGATTCTGATTCCACATCACACAAACCAATATAATGGTTTCTTAAGTTTCCTGTGTGGACCAAAACAAAATTCCGTGCATATTTTTCAATGCTCCARTACAAAACTCATGGCCCTTTTCCCTGGAAAATGTTCTCACATCCTACTTTCCTCAGCACAAATTTCACGCTCTTTTACAGGGTTCATACTGTTTTTTWTTCTCATCAGTTTTTTCTCCTCACAACACGTAGACTTCMTTGTACTATTGCCAACATTATCTCACTGACAAAGAAACTATGCTGACATTATCAATTCTGCTCAGATGTTTTCCTTTCCTTATTTTTGCAGTTTCCAATTTTTCCTGGYGTTCAATGTTTCTCTCTAACTATCCATATATTTGTCATCTCCCATTTGTATTATTATATCTCCATTCTTTGTCTGTTATTTGTCACAAAATAATATTTTAGTAATTTACAAAATTATTGCCAGGCCCAACAATTCCTTAAGATCTGATTGTGATTTATCTGCTACAATGCCTGTCACGTTCACAGAGCTCATAACAGAGATGATTTCATTGAAGTTAGTAAGCCATTCTCYCCTGCTATGAACAACAAAGAATTYGTCACTCAATCCAACATTGCTGACGACAACAATTTCTGAGGAGTGAATGCTGGAACAAGGAAAAATGTACAACCTGTTGCGYAGCATACCCTTCTTCACAAAGGAATGGGGTTTCCCATKGGCATTCTTTYGTCAGCTGGATATTTCTTGTTCTTCCAGAAAACAACAATTGACAGCATAKTAACCTTYGTTGTGGRCATCAAATCCCCTAACTGAGTACGTACCAATTGGTCTGTCAATGTTGAGAAAACACAGTATCTGGCATGGATAGCACTTCAGAACAGGACTGCCATTGGCCATCAACCAGATAAACACCCMTTTTGTTAGGAAGATGGAGCAGAAAATACACCCAGTCAAACCACACATTGCATTCTTGTCCAGAATCAGATTTGAAAGAGGGATGTGCATGGAATATAAGYTTTTTGGTTGTTGYYGAGTCCATTTGCYTGTGTTTAGTGAATCCTTYCAACTCCTTCATGGTGACTGCTTCCAGCACRTTGTTTGTACAAAAATTAATAACCTCCATTGGTAAGCAAGGGAGATTTCTCTGTTGGTTGTCCTTTCTTGCATCCCATTTCATGTATGGCAAACCTGTATTGTCTCTTTTTCAAATTGTAAACAAAGATCCACCCCTCTRTTTAGGAGACTGAAGATTTGTTACCCAGTTGTAATAGTCAAACTCAAGGTGAAGTCAATCTGTTGTGCAGTATTCCATGTGATGCTTGGYAGTTTGTTTGATTAGTGACTAAGATGTTTAGGAAGTTCTTTTGGCGGGTGCTTTCACCTCAGTCTTATGGTTGCTCTTGCTCCAAGAGGAGTCCCATCCAGAAGGAGGGCCGTATAGCCCGATGTATTGGGATAGATGAAAATAGATGTGGTTCTTTATAAGATTGTTGCCCATTCCATCCGTCCTTGTGAGGGTATTTGTCAATATTGTTAATAAAGTGAACTACCATCTTGTCTAAGTTGTAAGCTCCAAACATCCCTTTTGGGTAYCTGAARACATCTTCCAAATTTTGGTTGTTGGAGTCATTGTTGGCTAAGCCTGCGTTGACAGAGGGTTCAGTAACAAATATATCCCATGGTGTCTGACTATTTCAAGGATTCTTCCATACCCAATAGGAGTTCCAACGCTTGTCAAATACACCTGTGTATCATGTCTTTGGGTTGACAATTTCTGAGTAGCCCACKCCCTTCCTTTGACAACAAGCAGAGGATCTGCAGTTATAGCATTCCGCCAAARTGGTTGCCCTCCTTCTTTGCAGTGTGGATAGACTCCAAAAAATTGGTATGGGGAAATCACAGCCAGACTGCCTCTGGAGTGATGCACTGTAATGGTTAGCTATTGCAYCCATAGTACTGTCAAGGAGCTTCTTTGATGTTCCAAGAAACACATCACGGAAGGTTTCTGTTGCTCTTTTTGCACAGCCTAACTGRTGCTTATTAAGCCTCTCCCCCAGAGAAGCAAGAGGATGTTAAGAGGTTGGTGTTGAAGCCTTGCTCCTGAAGAAATATATGACACAAGGAGGAGGCTTGTCCTCCTCCTCTGTCTCATTGTCACTTGTTGTAGTAGTAGCTCTTCCACCAGCACYCCTACTAGTACTTTTGTCCACCATCATGATAGAAGTAGTTTTTCTCCTCTTCTCCAGGAGAAGGTCCTTGTCGCCCTCTTACTTCTCCAAGTAGCATCATTGCTGCTGTTGYAGTTTTCTTCTCCTKCCTTGACCAAGTTCCTTCCATGTTGCTTCTGGTTCAAAAAGTACAGCTTTYGTCCTTTTCTTTTTTGGGCATGAGTAGAGACTTGGTGTCAATTTTTGGCGTGTTCTCAACAGGACTGGATTATTTTGAATCATAGCTTCCGTCCCAAAAACCCAGATAGTGGAAGTCAGGGTGGGGTAGACTTCCACTACCTGGGTACTTATGTGTCTAGAGTAGGTATGCAGTGGCCTAGAATCCAGGTTTCTGGGTTTCTAGTCAACTAGTAGTAGTACTAGGTTTCTGAGTTTTTTCTGGGAATGACCCAATTTTCAATGATATTTGATTTGTGTTTGGCTGTCACATAGGTCATTCTTACCTAAAACATTATTTTCTGATGTATGTCGTAGCAGTAGGAGTACTACTGAGGAGTAGTACCAAAAATGAAAAATGGGCACCACTAGTAGTAGGTCGACTACTAGTAGCAACAGGCTCAAATCCAGTCACACACATCACTACTACTACTACTACTACTACTACTACTACGAATAGCCACAGGAATTAAATTAATTCTAGAACTGTAGGAGATTAGCAAATCATTGACACTCAATAGTGAATACAACAAGTTTATTTGAGAGTAATACTAATTGCATGTGTACATCTTGCTTTTTTGACCCAAGAGTCCTGGTCATGAGAACTGTTGTCGTATCAGTTGAGGTTGTGTATCACAACCCCCCAAAGTAAAAATATGGAGTGGAGGATGAGAGAGTATGGGTTGAATACAGGCAGAATAATTTGGTGCGCCGAAGGAATGCGCATTGTGACTTAAAAATAATCACAAATAGGGGGTCGTCAGTAAGCTTGATAATCATAACTTCACCGTGTTAAGTGGTCGCACAAAAACTACACACGCGGGGTTGCGACCAAACCCCGCGAACACTTTTTGTGACTTAGTACTAGTAGAGGAATGCAGCAATACTACAACTGCTTCTTTGGAATGCTGGCTATATGAACAAACAGAAATAGTGCATGATACTACAACAATGCTACATGGTGGTGGTGGTGGTGGTGGTGTGTCAAAGAAGAATATCATGGAACTATAAACACATTCAATCATTCTTCTTGTCATATTACTACTACTACTACTACTACTACTACTACTACTACTACTACTACTAGTGCTACTTTATTGAATCTGCCATGAGAACTAGTACTACTACTACCAGTAGTAGTAGTAGTAGTAGTAGTAGTAGTAGTAGTGGACAGCAGCAGCAGCAGCAGCAGAAGAAGAAGAACACTACTTGATTTGCGCACTGATTCAGAAAGACTAAAGGGAGAGCCCAGCCATTCATTTGATTTAACAGATTGGTTTCTTTGGCAGGTACTATATGCCTCCTGGTAGTACCCTTCATACTACTGGTGGTAGACATACTAGTGGTACTTCTTGTTCCTCCTCTGTCCCATAATGCTGATTGTACCCTCCTACTACTAACATGTTTACTGTTGTTGTAATAAGCTCAATATTCAAGCAATTTGAATGGTTCTTTTTTATTCTACTGATCTCATTGAATGTTGGTTTCACTACCTACTTCCACCAAAAGTGTGCTCAGAAACAGCTTTCTTCCTCCAATTGACTAGTGTTTCAACCCCACTAGGAGTACGATGACAACACCCTCTGATACAATTTTAAACATTGTATTTATATACAAAAAACTGTGTACTGTACTGAGCTGGTTTAGCTCAGTGGTAGAGCATTTGACTTGTAATCAAAAGGTCGGTAGTTCAATCCTGCCATCCAGCTTTTTTGTCCCGTTTTGAAAACAGAAGGTGTGCTAAAGGGAACATAAGAATGCCGTCACTTACTGTATCAATGCGCACGGTACGTACTCGTACTGCACATTGTCATCGGTTAGAATCGACAACGACGATCGATCCRAAACCAACGACGACGACAATCACATACCGGTAGGACCTCATCCGTCGATTGATGTGGAGGGACCGAAACTGTAGCTTATCCATACGTTATATTACTTTGTATCTGCCGCCGGACTCCGACGAAGATTTGGTCCGCAATCCATTGTCTGTAATCGTATCAAACAATAATGGGGTTGTTGACCATTTTGAAGAAGGCAAGTTCACTCGAGTGTGGAATGGTGTGGTGCCCCGCATATCACAGCACTCTCTCCCAACCCTGGATTTTACACAAAAAGAGAACCTCGTCGAAATTTCCTATTCATCCTACGATTAAATGAAAGTTGAGCCTGTGCACTCACTTCATTATTGAATTTGCTTGTATTCGGTGATGCTGGCATTTGCAACTATTATCCCCCCAATAATACCACAGGTCAAGGAAGAAGAACGCGAGATCCGAATTCTCGTTTTGGGACTGGACAATGCCGGCAAGACAACAATTGTCAGGCGATTGTGCGATCGTCCTATAGACGAGATCGAGCCCACCCTGGGATTTAGTATCCAAACGCTAGACTACGATCTCGCTGACCAAATTTACGACGACGAAAACGAATACTGTAGCAATAATTGCAAAGTGGACGACGACGGCAGCAGCTCCTATAAATTGCACCTGTGGGACATTGGAGGCCAGTCGACCATCCGGGCCTACTGGAGGAACTATTTCGAAAAGACCGACGGGATCGTTTGGGTTGTGGACAGCGGCGACCGCTTGCGACTGAATCTGGTGCGGGAGGAGCTCGCTAAAGTCCTCMAGCAGGAGCGTTTGGYAGGTGCTTCCCTTCTCATATTGGCAAACAAGTCAGACCTGGAAGGTGCTCTAACAAAAGAAAAAATCGCCGAGGGCCTTCGTCTGGAAGACGATCTAATGAAGGGCCAGACCCATACACGCCACTGGACCATTCGRGGATGCTCGGCCGTAACAGCAGAAGGTCTGTCTGACTCTATGGAATGGCTGGTGCGGGATATTACCGACCGTATATATTTTGCAGCGTGATATCGAGCAATATTGAATAACAACGACTGCCATCAAAGGGGAATACTATTCAAAACGAAGATTGGCGTCACAAATAAGGCRAACGATTTAGGCTCCAGTATTGGAATATGACCTGATATAATCAAGCGATCTGAAAGCACTGAATGAGTATTCAGCAATRGAACGATGCAACAAGTAACAGCGAATGCTCTGTAGAATGTTTCAGAAAACGCTACAAGACAGCTTGAGCCGACAACTCAATCGCCTCTCACGAAAGGAATGCCTAGGCCGTGTTTTTGTTTAGTCGAAAACGACGGTSGTTTTGAATTAGTGGGCACTTYTTCCTCGTGTCCATGACAAGAATAYCATGGAGGRAAAGCAATGCAGYGGGTCACTCGGTTTGCTTCATCGAAAAGAGATAGATTTTGAGATTTGCARTATGGCTCARAAACAAATGAGGATGCGATATGTTTTCCGCTCAGTGACTAGACCAACCGAGGAGACTTGTTTGAGAAAATTACAGCCTCAAGTACCACTCATTGAATATAGTAGGGGTATACTCGCCATACTGCACTCAGTGGAATTGTCTGCGTAATTCTTTTCTGAACTCTAGTTCCTACACAAATCTCAAAAGAACAGGTCTACTACATTTTTCTTGCAAATCTTGGTACTTACAGCCTTCGCTAAGCGTCTCTTTCAAATTTGACCATTRTGAACGGATCAATGTTTATGGAGCTTCTTCTGAGCGAGGATCCAATGCTTCYTCCTTGCAGTTCCTGTTAAAGGAGGAAGATTGAAGACAGGAAGAACACTTTCGTTTAGATCTTCCAGAAGAGGTAGATAAAACGATTGCATGTCTTAACGTTCTGTCGTGTTCAATTCGATCCTGCAGTTTTTTAAACCTATAAAGTAGTATTTTGTGTACTGTAGAAAAGGTCAAACTCCAAGAAGCCATCGCTCATATACGACGACCGAATCAAACCAAATCGAATAAATTGAAGAGAAAAGTAATTCCTTCTCAGCTATCGATCGTTAAGCGCTTGTCGCGGCCATTGTACTGCAAAAAACACTGCAGTGAGACCCTCGTTTGCAATTTCCCGGTGGCAGCAGAGGTTTCGGATCCGGCACCTTCGTGCCCAAAGCCAATGGCGCAATGGGGTCGCTGAACACAGAGCAACACCAGATCTCCGGGAGAAACAGAAATTTGTTGCTTGTGCTYGGTTCCCAGAACCTTGCGCAGGACCACCTGCCCCTCTGGATCCTGCGAGGTCAGGTGCGATAGGGTTGGTGCATTCTGGCAAAACATGTGGCAAAACAGAACGAACAGGAAGACATCGATGGCACCGAAGGCAAGAATKAAAAGCAGTGGGTGAGTTCTCATCCGGACATGCATCACGATAGATGACAAACAATGATCCGACCCGCATATGGTAAAAGTATATGCTTTACAATATGTAGAATGCATGAAAGAAACAAACACAAAACAGCATACACAGCAAATCATTTTCAATACAGYAATTGACATACTCGGTACCAATCCCATTTCGAACGGATTCCCAGCGGCCATATTTCCATCACGGSCTGTTCCTCCTTCTTGAATGAGTCAGAATCTTTTTTGTCATCTTGGTTTGTGTTTATTGTTGTTGTTGTCCTTCCGTTGCCGCCGTTTCTGCTGTTGCTGCCGTAGGGCAGTTGCAGGTAGACATTGGCACTGAAGCAACCTTTTTGGTCGTCCAAGGGGGCCAATTCATCGACGTGTACCAGGCCCCTTTTCCATCGGGTCGGTCCGACCATCAATCGTGGCAATCCACCGCCCATGCATCGATTGGCATCGCGGCTACTACTGGACTCATCACCCGCCGACGACGTGTCGCTGGCACGTGCCAGTCCGGCACCTCTGGGCCACAGCTCGTCGAGCTCGAGGCGCAACAAATCGAGTGGCCACAATCGTGGCTGCGACGACGACCGGTTTTGTGTGTGTTGGTGTTCTTTGTCGGAGGGGTTTGCATATACACTTGCTCCGTTTCCCTCGGCACTTGCCGTGGCCGCAGCTCCGGCGTTCGATCGAAGCAAGAGCCCCCTGCGGTCCCGGAGCTCGTTACGCACTTCTCGAAAGTATTGATCAAGGGAATTGTTGGAAACTGCAATGTTGTAGGGCGGATGACGTCCTACCGTGGCCACGTCGGAAGACTCAAGCCCACGACTGGTGGAGACCTTCCAGTTCTGTGCGCTCTTGGTCTTTCCCTCGAAAGCAAGTTCCCTTCCTAGGTCCGAGGCGGCCTCGGCCGGATAAAAGCCGCGGACCCGGAGTGCCAAAATTTCGTGGCGAAAGAGACGCTCGAGATCGTCGAGTTCGAGGGAATCTCTCGTCACCACAATATTGTTGTTGGTGTTTGAACCGTCGCAAGGCTCGTCCATAGGAAGGGGGTTGCCTTCGAATCTCGCGCCGTAGCTCTTTTCCAGCCATTCGAAAAACATCCGCGTCCCATCAGCAGCGGCATTGCCAGTAAGACTCCCGAACTCTCTTATCGCTTTAATCCCAGAAGGAAAAGTGGAATGCAATGTCGACGAAGCAATTCTTGTTGTTGGCGATGGACCAATGGCGACGGCAGTTTGGTGGAATGAGGATGTCCGTGTACGCCGTAGACACCTGCGCAAACTTCTGCCTATTGTTGTCATGGGTGATATGGTGTGGTATGTTGCGGCGCGTTGAGGTTTGATGAAAAGYAGAATGAAACGAACGGAATGGGATAGAATTGACTACAATCCCATGCAGTATCTCAACTAAATTGAGATGAAATAAATGAATCGGATTCCAAGGCGTCAAAAGATGGTACCGGTAGTACTCGTACTACTTATAGTCCCAGCCGCAGGCACGCACGTCCGTATCAAAAAATAAAAAATCAGTCCTGAATGAAGAAAGAAAAATACTTCTAAATGCTACATTACATTAATATGTTATATACATACCATTGATATGTTCATTTTCATCAACGGTTCTAGATAGAGAAATTGCTTCAGCCAATCAAAACCAGCCTTGCGCAGATTTCACGTGCGCGGGTTGGGTGCCTGAATTTGCATTTTCCTCGCTGTTTTTTCACGCGTAACGACGGGGTTCGGTACAACAACTCAACAATTTCGACCAAACAGCGTTACAACGCCTACGTTTCCGTCGCTTAGCTCCGGGGTAGCATTCACAACGCCAACAAGCTACCATGACGAAACTGTCCTTCGCCAACATCGGTGAATTCACCGCMGAGAGATCGAACTCCTTGTTCGAGTCTCACAAAAAGTACCTTGAATGGCGCAAAAGTGAATGGGCTTCACGAGGAGAAGCCGCCCTCGCAAAGAGGGTTGCCGCGCGAGCCTCCACCCACAAATCGTGGCGCCAAATGAAGGGAATGCAATTGTTCACGCACGAGATGAACCACGCCGGCAACAAGCCTTTTGTTATTGGAATGGGGTGAGTTTTCCCGAAGAATTTCTTTGCGAAACGTTGCGTCTCCTTCGGTTCGATCATCATCGTCGTTATAGCCAGGGACGACAACAAGAGGAGGGGGTCATAGGTCGGATCGCAACTGATTGTCCCCCGTTGGAACGACTAATTCGGGGGAATTCCTACATTTTTAAATTGTCCCTCGCTCATTTCTTCTTTTTCCTCGCCCTTTCCTGTCGTCTCACAATCGGTGCAACACAATAACAACATCAACAGTGTCATGTCTGCGATCTACATGTACGCATTCTTGGGCCAATCGGCAGAGTCACGCGCTAATTCCGAGTACTGGTCCAAGTACCACCTGAAGAAATAAACGATTGATTCATTTCATGATGAGACGAATCATGACATTATTCCTCTTCGATCCATTCAGTCGAATTTGGGATGTATCGATTGGGTTGTGACGGAACAAAATTTTGAGCACCAAACCTACACTCGTTTGAATTTTAATTCGTCGAATCCTAATTTAGTATTAAAACAATGCGATTTGCCTTACATCTAACATTTGCTTCAGAATCTTCGATAGATGTTTCCGATCACCTGGTGAATTATATCACACAAGACATTGGTTTTTCGTGCCCCTATACGAGAGCTGAAYCTTACGAAAAATTCAGACTTTCTCTAACAATTGCAGTTTCTGATGGATAAGGATAGAAAACTAGTATGGTGACAAACCACGAAGAGTTAGTTAGGCAGGAATATTAAAGATTCCATTGATTTGGACGTAAACATTMGAGGCAACCCCCGCAACCAGGGCAATTGCTCCAAAGACTATGAAAAACATGGCAAATCCATAGTCCACAAGGCTGGGTTCCACAATGCACTCATTGTTGTCATTGATGGTTGCCGGAGGGGAATCGTTAGTACCCAAGTTATCTGMACTGAGTGTTGTGGGAGAGTTTGGTCTGTGGTGTTCCCCATCCAAAGCAGCCARTCGCTCGCTCAAACCATTCGATCCCTTCAACGCGATTTTTACGAATAGGGGCATGCCCAGCACATACCAAAACCAGGGCTTTCGGTAGCCAGAGAGGTATTCTGTTGAAAATACTTGGCGGGGATCGACCGCTCTGCCMCCGGGCGACATTTGCGCTGTGGCGTCGCCCTCTAGCGGCAAATCGACTTCAGAAGCATTTGAACTCGACGCCTTGTTCGTATTCAAGGCCAGAATTCTGTTGGCCAAACGGTTTATAAAGTCATCTCCGTGAATACCCAGGTACACCAATCCCGGGCCAATGTAGGCGAGACAGCAGCCACCAATCGCCCCCGTTATACTAAGGACTGGACCGAGATCGTCTACAATCAATGCCGGCATCAACGTCAATAAATAAATGAGGAATGTAACTTGGTGCCTTCTGTTCAACACATAGCAGCATTTGCTCTTGCGCTGGGAGGTTGTTTCTTCCCCGGTTTGCTCGTTCGCCACCGTGTCGACAATGTAGCCATCCATATCGCCATTCCACAAGAGCTGTACCAGAACATGCCGAGCCACAAAGGCCTCCATGGGATAGGTGAAAAACATGGTCAGAGCCAGCAGGGCTCTTGCCGTATTGGCGACGACCGTATCTACCCCAAAATTGTTGAGGATATCTCCTTGGGTGTCATCCAAGAATCCAAGATAACCCGAAACACCTAGAACAAGGCAACAGACTACCGAGATCGTCAACGATACGGCAGTGACGACGGACCAACGCTTAGGCGTYGGATTGTCGAGAGACGAAGCTGCAATGAAGGCCGAATGCTGGCAGCACATAGCAACCGTCAAAACGCCAAATCCAATGAAAAAACCCTTGTCGATGATAGAGTTCTTAATGACTTCACCAAAACCTCCCGCTGCCGATACTGTCTCCTGGATAGGCGCAAAAGCTGCAACAAAGACTACCAAAATCATATCTGCCGTCACGCTGATGCTCGAGGTGAAGGCTAGGGAGGAAAAATCTCGTTGCATGGACAAGGGAACCACCACTACCAAGCTCGTGACGATCATTATGAGCTCCCGTTCAAGAAATCCACCAACGCTAGAGTCACCGTCGTCTACCAGGCCCAAGACGACTGGTAGAGTGTCTTTGATGATCAGCAAGTAGGCAACCATTGCCCCATAGGCCGTGACAAACATGCTCACCAAGACAAARGTTCTTCCCGGAGGCCCAAAAGGGAGGCGCATCAAATCGTCGTATGTCCACACACCCTTGCCTCTGAGACTAGAACTCGAGGTCGCCAGATTCACTAGCATGCGCAGGGACTTGTCGGTGAAATAACCCACCAGCAACAGCAGTATAATGCCGCTGACCAGGCCGCTCTGCTGGAGGGCAAAGGGAATCCCAATTATTCCAGCACCGACAATGGAATTGACGAGGTTGGAGCACGCACCGGGAATCTGGGATCGTTTTTTTGGAAGAAGGCTAGGGTCTGAGATCGGTTTGTACTTCGTATTCAGAACCTCCGGAGGCGTGACCGATTGGCACTGGTCTACCATTTCCATCGATTCTGCCATGCTTCAAGTTCGAGGGGTAAGAAGTTTTCTTAATTATTGGTCTTGCTTTTGTTGTTAGGAATGCTCCGGTAGTAATTTGCCTGTTTCCGTTTATGATTTCGTATCTAGAAACAAGTTATTTGTGTTGCTATTCGGGAGAAAGTCAATTTCGCAATCGAGATTACTCGACGGAATGATTCTGATCTTACTTTAATGTCTGTTGTAAGAACGGAATACAGTACAGTACTACTGCTCGTACTGTATCCTGATCATTTTTTGTGCATGGCGAAATCGCGACGACTCGTACTGCGGTACGAATGGTACGTGCTCGTAACTGAATGACACGGTAGGAAAAAGATAATTAATTATCTGTGCGTTGAGCGACGTTAAGCACGTACGAGTATCGTACCATACTGTACAACAGGGGTCATAAATTTATGACCCATGCTTTACATGGCGTACAGCAGGGGTCTAAATTATGACCCCTGGCGTACAGTACGTACATACTTGTACTTCTTACAGCTCCTCATCACCTTCCACGACGTGAGACGAAAAAAGAGTTATTTTTAGGACCATTAACCCATTTCCTCGCTTTACAAATGACATAAACATATTTCTGTTTTTAGTCAATTGTAAACTCATTTCCTTGCATTTTGCAATTTTGTAAACTCATTTCCTTGCATTCTCTAAGTAATCAAAATTCTACCATTAAACAACGGGGAAAACCAATGCTACCACCACAACGCAGTACACCAGCACAAAACAGCAGTCATAAATTCAACAAAGCAACAACCAAAAGACCAAGAACCACCACCATGGTTGGAGGACGCTGGTGATGCTACGGGAGGATACTGATACGGATACGAGCCGCTGATACGGAGGATGATAAGGAGGATGATACGTAGGCTCACTGCTGATAAGGAGGATGCTCACTGATACGGAGGATGCTAATACGGAGGATACTGATACAAAGGATGCTGATTCGGAGGATGAGTCGCTGATACGGAGGCTCACTGATACGGAGAATGCTGGTGATGCTACAGAGGATGCTGATACGGAGGCTTGCTGCTGATATGAGTAGGATGCTGGTGATATGAGTAGGATGCTGGTGATACAGAGGACCTGTTCTGCTCAACTGACTGAGGCTTGCTGATACGGAGGCTCACTGCTGATACGGTGTCTATTAGTACGGTCTACGATTATACCAGTATTGGTGCGGATCCATCATACTAGGGGGGGGACTTGCTGATACGGAGGATGCTGATAAGGAGGCTGCTGATACGGAGGCTGATACGGAGGCTGATACAAGCCGCTGATACGAGCCGCTGGTGATACGAGCCGCTGATATGGAGACTTTTCTGATATGGAGGATGCTGATACGGAGAATGCTGATACGTCTGCTGATACGATTTGCTGATACAAGTCACTGATACAGAGGACGCTCACTGATATGGAGAATGCCGATAAGGAGAATGCTGATACAAGTCACTGATATGGAGGATGCTGATACGGATGCTGTTACAACTCACTGTTACGAAGGATGCTGATACAGAGGCTTGCTGATACAGAGGATGCTCTTCCGGAGGATGCTCTTCCGGAGAGATGACGAGTCGCTCATACAATACAAGAATACGATACAATACAGAGGGGATATAAAACACTAGTACCAATACTATCTCTCCTATTTTCATGCCTTTACTATAATTATTTCTATTGCAAGGAGCACCATTATTGGTGTTTGTCTTGTGTTTCAAAACTGTATTGTTGTACAGTAAAGTAGTAGAACAGTAGTTTCCTGTTGTTTAACGTCAAACTTCTAAATGATGCATTGATTTTTCCTGTTATTTAACAGTAGAATTTTGATTACTTAGAGAATGCAAGGAAATGAGTTTACAAAATTGCAAAATGCAAGGAAATGAGTTTACAATTGACTAAAAACAGAAATATGCAAGGAAATGAGTTTATGCCATTTGTAAAACAAGGAAATGAGTTAATTCTCCGTTATTTTTATTGTAATATGTAGGAAATACGGAAATACTGTACTAGCATACAACGATTCTACAACGATACAGGAGGAGGACACGCAGAGGCGAAGACTGAAGATGTGCAATATTAGTACTAGAGCTACTAAGTACGGGCCCCATAATGGCAAGTTATTGGCAATCCCTGTACAAATACTAATAGAAATTTTTAGCTCATTTTTACAGTTAAAACCAGTTTAAAAAGGCATCCAATTGACGAAAATAAAAATATTTCCATTGTTTAATTTCTCGCTAGTCCCAAAATATTTCTATTAGTGGTCCTTAATATTCGAGATAAGCACTGATTTGATATTCCTAGTAGTAAGGACCAGGAATAGAAATATTTTCGGACTTCAATTTTTTTTGTGTGGATGGGGGGAGAGGGGAAATAAATACGGGAAAATGAGAAAAAAATTGACACCTGGGGAATTGCCAATAACTTGCCGTTATGGGGCCCGTACTTGTTAGTAGCTCTAATTAGTACGGTAGAACATCATGCAGGTGAGGTACAGTCGTACACATTAAAGTATGATGTTGGGAAAAAAATTCCTGAGATCTGATTTTAGGAAAAATAGCATGGGATACAAAGAATTGATACACATTCCGTTCAATGAAGCATTCTTCGAAAAAAATAAGTACAAGAAGTGAATAATACGAAGTAGTATTTTTCGATAATTTCAGAAAGTTAAGCGTCGAAATGACAATACTTCCCATTTCATACTAGAGGTATGTTAACGTTGTCACGGTAGTTGCTACTACTTCTCTCGCCATTGCCATCGTCATCCGTATCTTCATCGTCACTGCCACTTAGATTTTCTAGAATTCGATTCCTTCGGTTCAACCTCGCCGTAAAATAGTCAGCCCTCGTTCCGTTGTGGATTCGGAGGGACAATAAACTGAAAATGAAGCATATCGACAGGCCCATTGCTAGAAGCCGCATTTGTGATACAGAGTCTAGAGGGACGCCTCCGTATTCTTCCTGTTGGTGCTTCGTTCCAACGTGATTGTAGTAGTGCTCTGCCCGTGAGGAATCCGGTGTGGTTGACCAAAAACGTGTTCCCTGTTCACTGTTTTTGTTTTCGTCCCCGCAGATAACCTTTTCGAGAAGTGGATCAGACTCGAAGATTATCTGACCTGAGAGGCCAATGTTTCGACCAGTTCCATAGGCCTGCTGATCGCAATTTGCTATGAGGACATCGTACTTCGAGTCTTGTGACGGAAAGGAAGGAATGGATTTAGCCTTAGGATCAATAATTCGGTCTTTCATCATCATTCCAGTTGGCGGGATATGAAGTACAGTGTGGTATCCACGAAAGACTTCGTGATCTATCAGAAGTCGACCTGTAGTTTCATCGCAGAGCGATAAAAAGCTGGTGTCGTCTCGGTGTTCGATTTTACCGATTCCTTTGCTCGTCAGATCACATGGTGGCTGTTGACCTGAGCGACATTCCAAAGGGATTTCAATTACTGCAATATCAACATACGAGTTATTCGTTTGCCGCCTTCGTTCTTTTTGTTTTTGTTCCGTCTTAGCCTGGGTATTTTGGAGAGAACTTGGACCATCTGCTAGCTTTATGTTATTATTTGTATATCCTGTCGGTTCGAAAGTATTCTCGTGGAGATTGGGAACATAGGCCCAAAATCGCAATTCTTCTAAACTTATTCTTCCCGGAAACGAGATTATATGTGTTGCTTCTTCCACTTGTCCAGGATGAATAACAATTGCCCGTTCCTCGACTTGATCGTGATCATCGTAGTAGTCGTTGTCTCCACCTGGCTCCCGTTTGGAGCGGTAAAATTGTTTTCGAACATAATCCATAGTGCAGGTAGTCAATAATTGGATCAATAATTGGATCAATCTGCTATAATATCAAGCAACCGCTACACCATAAGCAAAAATTACTTTTGAAGTGCATTTAATTTGGAGCGGAAAACATGACGGTATTTCGTTCTTCGCATTTTTCCGTCGTTGTACCGAATTTCCTCGACAAAATCTAGGTTTTCACCACGACTCGTGAGTCTTTTTTTAGTTCGAGGTTCCCCCGGCGTGCTGATGACGTGCGAAGAAGCTACCACNATCGGTTTGTACTTCGTATTCAGAACCTCCGGAGGCGTGACCGATTGGCACTGGTCTACCATTTCCATCGATTCTGCCATGCTTCAAGTTCGAGGAGTAAGAAGTTTTCTTAATTATTGGTCTTGCTTTTGTTGTTAGGAATGCTCCGGTGGTAATTTGCCTGTTTCCGTTTATGATTTCGTATCTAGAAACAAGTTATTTGTGTTCCTATTCGGAAGAAAGTCAATTTCGCAATCGAGATTACTCGACGGAATGATTCTGATCTTACTTTGATGTCTGTTGTAAGAACGGAATACATTACAGTATCGTACTGCTCGTACTGTATCCTGATCATTTTTTGTGCATGGCGAAATAGCGACGACTCGTACTGCGGTACGAATGGCAAGTGCTCGTAACTGAATGACACGGTAGGAAAAAGATAATTAATTACTGTGCGTTGAGCGACGTTAAGCACGTATCGTACCATACCGTACAACAGGGGTCATAAATTTATGACCCCTGCTTTATATGGCGTACAGTACTACTCGTACGGTACGTCTTACAGCTCCTCATCACCTTCCACGACGTGAGACGAAAAAAGAGTTACTTCCTCCGTTCCCAAATAAATGTACCTATGACCCTTTTTTGCTGTTCCTAATAAATGTCCTCATTATCACAACTGTGTAGGATTGTGTGCAGTTTGTACCASAAAACATTTAATATTCACTAGAAGTATTACTTATGCTATTAACTACTTGCACTACTACTAGTAGCTAGCAGTTGCTGACCAGCAGCCAAAGCCTGGAGATCGGGAGGGTACCTTCGCGCAAAAGACTCGCCTTTCCCATATGAGGAAGCTTGTAGTAATTGTTATCACCTTCAGCACCAAGTGTAGCTTCCATACAAGCCTGGAGGGAAAGAAAAACATTGTTCAGTGTTTCCTGCTCAGTCTCATCAAATGCCTTTTCAACATTAGCAATCAAGTGATCAATGTCCTTTGATCGTTTCTTGTATTGCAAACTTTGAATAGAGTTGAAGAAACCAAGATCAAGCACGTTCAAATCCAGACTATTAGGAGGTTGAGTCGTAACAGAAATGTTCCAACTGTTGCTAGCTGCAGCTTCTTTGATAGCATCTCTGATTGACGCCTTGTGAGGCTTCGCATTATCCTCCTGGATAATAATCTCAGGACGGCCTTCCTCGTCATTGCCGCTTGCTCTGTGTGGCCATTTCTCGTAGATAGCAGGAAGAACCTTTTCAAGGAGCATCTTCTTGTAAATGTCACCGTTCACATTGACAGGCTTGGTAATAAGAGTACCAACAGGACGGTTTACAGATCTTCGCTGAGCTGGTTTCTTCTCAACAAACGGCCATATTCCGATTTTGCCATCAAACCAAGAGTTCCGGTTGGTATCCCATCGTGGTCGAGCCGTCGCACACAAGAACATGACCTTTGTCATATGGTTCTTGGACTTGGAGGTTGACTTGGGTTCCGCTTCATCTGGGAGCAAGTATTTTTATTGTAATATGTAGGAAATACGGAAATACTGTACTAGCCTACAACGATTCTACAAGAGGACTCCTAATGTCAAGCGCACTAAAGTCAAGTACTTGGAAATCCCCGTACAAATACTAATAGAATTTTTAGCTCATTTTTACAGTTAAAAAAAGGCATCCAATGGATGAAAATAAAAATATTTTCATTGTTTAATTTCTTGCTAGTCCCAAAATATTTCTATTAGTGGTCCTTAATACTTGAGATAAGCACTGATTTGATATTCTCAGTAGTAGTAAGTACCAGGTATAGAAATAGTTTCAGACTTGTACTTTTTTTTGTGGAGGAGGGGGAGAGGAGAAATAAAGACGGGAAAATTAAAAAAAATTGACACCCGGGGAATTGCCAACTACTTGACTTTAGTGCGCTTGACATTAGGAGTCCTCTTCTACAATGATACAGGAGGAGGACACGCAGAGGCGAAGACTGAAGATGTGCAATATTGGGTGATTCCCGTTAATCTAGATGGTCTAAAAATCTAAAGTAGACCTTTTAGACTTTTTAGTTTAACGGGAATCATTAAAAACAGGGGCCCAATAGACATTTTTAGTAGGCGCTCATTCTGGTCTTAAAGGAATTTGGAATCTCGACGCTTTCTGATTAAGAGAAGGTTTAGTTACGCAGTAAAAAATTTTAAGTCTTAAATGGATTTTCATTCTTGGATTCCGGTCTAGGTTTTGAGGTGTCGATTCCAGCAGACACAAAAAGAACAACGTCGATCTGCAAAAAGAACAACATCGATCCGCACTGCAAGATGGTTTTAACAAGACAGGGACACCAGCAACAAGCTCAACCTGGAGGATGTTGGAGATCCGGAACAAGCAACTATGGCACTCAGGAAACCATTGACTTGATGTATGCCATCTTGGAAAGGCTTCCTATTGGGAGTGACCAGTGGAATGAAGTAGTAGCCACTCATGCCCAAAACTATCCTTACAGCAATAGGGATATCCACTCCATCCATAGGAAGTTTGCATCCCTTCATAGGAAGAACATTCCTACTGGAGATCCTAACTGTCCTTTAGCAGTGAGACTTGCCAAGAGGGCMAAGCGCTTGATTGGAGAGAAGGCTGATATTGGAGATGGAGAGGAGCACTTTGATATTGAAGAAGGATATGTGCATCCTGATGGAAGGAATGGTGATCCTGAGGGTAACCATCGAAACAGCAATAGCAGCARCAACAGTGGCAACGTTAGTCGTGACAGCAGGAACAGTGGCAACAACAAGGACAATGCAAACAACAACGACGCGACAAACAACAACGCGCCCCCTCCTCAGCTAGTACTCCAACAAGAAGCAGCTTCCTTGCAAGAATTAAAAGATTCACAACTTACCAATCACCAGGAAGAGACCTTCGCAGTTCCGGTTGTCAATGCAAGAGCTGTATCTGAACCATCAACCACACCAAGGAGCACCAGAGCCCTGCGTGTCCGTTTGTACAATACAGCCACTGCAAAGAGTGACATTGTAACAGCATTACAGGACTGTGTTGCACAGCATGAGAGAGCAGCTGAGAGAGCCAGGGAAGAAAGGCAGGAAGCCTACCAGGCAATTGGAAGTGCTCTTGGATCCCTTGTCTCCATTGCCATGCAGCACTTCAGTCCTAAAGCTGGCAGGAAGCGCTGTCAAAGCAGCGATGATTCCAAGGATTCTGATTCGGATTCTGATTAGCGCATGAATCCCATTGTCGATTGAATAGTTGCATCCCATTGTCGATTGAATAGTTGCTTGTCCGGAAGAAGCAAGAACAGCAGCGATGATTCCGAGGATTCGAATTCCGCCGATTAGTGCATGAGGAATCCAACAGCAATGATTCCGAGGATTCCATGAATCCCATTGTCGATTGTCGTGTTTACATTATTTACTACATTTAATTTATCTTATTAATAACTGCTTTAATTCCCATCTTCCATTTGGTTTATACTGACTGCTGTGTTATGGAAAAAGCAAGGGGATTAGAATAACTTCACTCATAGGAGTTAGCTTGTGTTGTTCAGTAATGTTTCTACACAGTCTTCAGTAGCAGATTAGAATAACTTCACTCGTACGCCTTAGCTCGTGTTGTTCAGTACTGTTTCTACACAGTCTTCAGTAGCGGATTAGAATAACTTCACTCGTACACGTTAGCTCGTGTTGTTCAGTACTGTTTCTACACAGTCTTCAGTATATTTTGAAAATTTGCAAAGTCAACGGACGCCAAAGAGTCAACGGATCAACGGACACCTACTAAGGATACTCCAACATGCATTGCTTTTATTCGTTATATCCGAAATGAATATTTTTATAGATTCTATTCCCGCCTCGTTATAAGGGATATCCAACATGCATTGCTTTTATTGATTATATTCAAAATGTATATTTCTTATTGATTCTATTCCCACCTCTTTATAAGGGAATCTTTGTGATTCAACGCTTCAATGGTTCAACATTCAAATAACAGGGAGCATCGTGTACTAAATCCAACTTAACACGGTGTAACACGTAGCTTTGCTCTTTGCTCCTCCACCATGAAGCGCTCATTGTATGAATTAGTTTTAGTTTACACCTGCTTGCTGTTGCTGCTATATTGGTTTAAAATGGTATGTTCTTGTTGGGTGTTGACCATGGGAATGAGTATCGGTTGTGCGTACTATCGGTTCTTGCAGTGTGTATCAGTGTTCTTCTTATGTAGTATCGTATCGTTGTTGCGTATCGGTTTGTTCTTGTGTATTGTATTGTTGTTGCGTATCGATGTTGCGGCTAGTATTGGGAATGTATTGTTGTTGCGTATCGGTGCTGGTTCTTGCTGGGATGTATCGATGTATCGTTGTTGCGGCTGTATTGTTGTTGCGGCTGTATTGTTGTTGAGTATCGGTGTTGCAGCTATCATATCTCACCACGACGACGACTCTCACCAAAACAAGTTGTTTGCATCCTCATCAATTGTCACAGTATGGTGGGAGAAGAAGCCTCTTTTGTATTGCTCATTGGGCATGAACACATTAAGGATCTGATTGATGCCTACAGTGCTGGCCTGATAATTATACAGCAAGATTGCTGTGTKCAAGAGAATCTTCCTTTCACCTTGCTCCTCATACCTGATCCTGTCCTTCAGCCTTGGGAACTGTCCTTGGATCATCCTCATGCCCCATTCAGCAAGCTGTCTCAATGAAGTAGCCTCATGATTAAGGGATATAGCAGCTCTGGCAGCTCTTGTGTCTGCTGCTTCCTGGAGGTCTGGATCCTGCTGGGAGCTCCTTACAAGATACGGCTTGCCCATCATTTGGAATGCTGAATCAACCACTACCTTTGCTCCTCCATGCAAATGATACATCTGCTCCATCTTCCTGTACACTCCATACTCTGACATGGTGCTGTCGTGCCAAGACCCAGGGCAGTTGAATGTTGTTGCTCTAATTTTGCCATCAGGGGCAAATACAAAGAGGCTGTTGACACAGGTATCATAGGACCATCCATTGTAGAACATGTTCTGTGTTGCCCAGTTTGAAGATTTTTGCAGTCTCAGCTTGAGGCCATCTGCAGCTCCCCACACCCTTTGCTCTCCAAGTCGAGGGTATTTCTCCCCAATAGCAGCAACATAAGCATCGATATCCTCTCTGGCAGGCGCCTGGATCCTTGCATCTGGATTGTCTTGCAATACATAGACAAGGACACACCGGGAGAACTTGATCCACTTATACAAGACAGTGGAGGTGAGTCCAAATGCCATGGAGAGGCTTCTTGCAACTGAACCACGGGTCCCGAACCAGTGCAGTGTTAACCCAAGGCAGCATGTCGCGTTTGCTTCCCTGTAGGGTCCCTTTGGCATTCCATTCCTGTGGAAGCTTCTCATTCTAATCTTCCCTGTTGCCTCATCAAYCATGTACATGTTGAATACTGGTGCAAAGAGTTCCATTAGACCTCTGAAGACAGCATGATCCACACCACAACAGTTCAGTAGGGCCTGCTCATTGCCAGAACTATACAAGTGGAGGAATGGTGACTGATTCCATCTCCTGATTGCAATCCTTAGGTTTCTCCTATCCCTACGCTGTCTTTCCTCTGGAGAGAGCTCTTCTTTGTCCAGCTCATTGTGGAGAGCTGTACAAAGGATGATGAATTCTAGGGACATGATTGTCGGGGGAGTCGATGTACCTTCTTGCTGATTGCGTGTTGTCGGGGGAGTCGATGTACCTTCTTGCTGATTGCGTGTCGATGTCCCTTTATGATCCAAAATTTCTGTCAGGAAGCATCGATGCCCATTTGATGCAGCAATTCATCTTTTTCAGTTTCGTGTAATCGTGACACTTTAGATTTGTTTTGGCGCGCTTGATTTTGTGACACTGACACAGTCGTGACACAGTCGTGACACTTTAGATTTGTTTTGGCGGGCTCCCCCGGCTCTTGCTGACACTTTAGATTTGTTTTGGCGGGCTTGCTGGCACCATGTGTTCTCAATATTTTGCGAGAATTCAGTTATTTTCTGTTAATTTGAAGCAAAATTCCATATTCCTAAATTAAGCACATGTAGCGCGCCATAATTCAATATCTATGATTCTAAGATTTTACATACTTATTCCTGTTGAGTCATAGACGCAAAGTATGTCAGCATAGATTCTATGTTTACGGGAATCACCCATTAAAGGATGATGATGGGAAAAAAATTCCTGAGATCTGATTTTAGGAAAAATAGCATGGGATACGAAGAATTGATACACATTCCATTCAATGAAGCATTCTTCGAAAAAAATAAGTACAAGAAGTGAATAATACGAAGTAGTATTTTTCGATAATTTCAGAAAGTTAAGCGTCGAAATGACAATACTTCCCATTTCATACTAGAGGTATGTYAACGTTGTCACGGTAGTTGCTACTACTTGTCTCGCCATTGCCATCGTCATCCGTATCTTCATCGTCACTGCCACTTAGATTTTCTAGAATTCGATTCCTTCGGTTCAACCTCGCCGTAAAATAGTCAGCCCTCGTTCCGTTGTGGATTCGGAGGGACAATAAACTGAAAATGAAGCATATCGACAGGCCCATTGCTAGAAGCCGCATTTGTGATACAGAGTCTAGAGGGACGCCTCCGTATTCTTCCTGTTGGTGSTTCGTTCCAACGTGATTGTAGTAGTGCTCTGCCCGTGAGGAATCCGGTGTGGTTGACCAAAAACGTGTTCCCTGTTCACTGTTTTTGTTTTCGTCCCCGCAGATAACCTTTTCGAGRAGTGGATCAGACTCGAAGATTATCTGACCTGAGAGGCCAATGTTTCGACCAGTTCCATAGGCCTGCTGATCGCAATTTGCTATGAGGACATCGTACTTCGAGTCTTGTGACGGAAAGGAAGGAATGGATTTAGCCTTAGGATCAATAATTCGGTCTTTCATCATCATTCCAGTTGGCGGGATRTGAAGTRCAGTGTGGTATCCACGAAAGACTTCGTGATCTATCAGAAGTCGACCTGTAGTTTCATCGCAGAGCGATAAAAAGCTGRTGTCGTCTCGGTGTTCGATTTTACCGATTCCTTTGCTCGTCAGATCACATGGTGGCTGTTGACCTGAGCGACATTCCAAAGGGATTTCAATTACTGCAATATCAACATACGAGTTATTCGTTTGCCGCCTTCGTTCTTTTTGTTTTTGTTCCGTCTTAGCCTGGGTATTTTGGAGAGAACTTGGACCATCTGCTAGCTTTATGTTATTATTTGTATATCCTGTCGGTTCGAAAGTATTCTCGTGGAGATTGGGAACATAGGCCCAAAATCGCAATTCTTCTAAACTTATTCTTCCCGGAAACGAGATTATATGTGTTGCTTCTTCCACTTGTCCAGGATGAATAACAATTGCCCGTTCCTCGACTTGATCGTGATCATCGTAGTAGTCGTTGTCTCCACCTGGCTCCCGTTTGGAGCGGTAAAATTGTTTTCGAACATAATCCATAGTGCAGGTAGTCAATAATTGGATCAATAATTGGATCAATCTGCTATAATATCAAGCAACCGCTACACCATAAGCAAAAATTACTTTTGAAGTGCATTTARTTTGGAGCGGAAAACATGACGGTATTTCGTTCTTCGCATTTTTCCGTCGTTGTACCGMATTTCCTCGACAAAATCTAGGTTTTCACCACGACTCGTGAGTCTTTTTTTAGTTCGAGGTTCCCCCGGCGTGCTGATGACGTGCGAAGAAGCTACCACCACCGGCACAATAGTATTATTATAGTACAATATCATTACTTTTTACTTGTGGATTACGAGTACGAACCCGGCCGATATTTCAAATTGCTTTTTTTGGTCGCGCCTAATTCAATGCAGATAAGTGGATCTACGAATAAGCCTYAAGTTCTCCATGAGAATCCTCTTATCAGTACTTCATAACCATCCACTTGCCATGGTCAGTCTGCAAGTGAGAAAGAAATCAATGAGTATCTTAGAGCTATTGGAGCAAAATATCCAAGACTTGGACAACAACATGTCTGGACAGCAKCAGATGGGCTCAAGGTTGAGATCCAGTCTTCAGCAGAAGAGTGGCTCAAACAAGAGGAGATCTTCTCCTACAATGGATGGAAGGCAAATACTTATGTGAATGGGGTGTTTGTGTTTGCACCTGATGGTAGGATCCGCATTGGAACCTTCAATTGCTCAGGCACATGACATGATAGCTCCTCCATTAGTGACTACTACTGAATCTACTACAACAAGAAGATGGCCTGAGTGGACAGCACCTGTGCTTGAGGAGCAGCAAAGGTTCTTGTTGATTCAGCTTTTGGCATGCTGGGCAGGGGCTATCTGATTCAAAGTTCTCAGAAAGATCCAGAGGCTGAAGACAGTCTCCTAGTGAATAGGGACGCCACATCATTGAGACATATGTCCAAGTGGGGGATGAGGATGATCCAAGGACAGTTCCCCAGGATGAAGGATAGGCTTAGATTGGAGGACTTAGGAGAGAGGAAGATCAATATTTACTTGCTGGTCAACTTGTACAACTACCAATGCAGTACCATTGGGCACAATCAGATCTTGATGGTCTTCATGAAGACGCCGCTGGTGACACAGGAGGCAATGGAGAAGCCTCATGATACCCTCGAGATGTTGACTCTTGGGTACTTTCATGCAGGGAGGAATRTATCTCCAGTTGGTAATAATGCATTCTTTGAATAATTCCCATGGTTGAATTGAATATAAAACAACATCTTGTTGGATTGATTAAGCTTTGACAATGCAACAATGCAACAAAGCAACAACGCAACGACACATTGATTCAAAGCGGCAACAATTAAACACAACATTGATTCAATGGAACATCAATTCAACATGGCAACAATTGAACAAAACAATGCAATGCATGTCTTACAGTGTTAGCTTCCACCATGGTGGGGGGATGATTGGTGAGTTTGGTTAGTTTGGTTGAGATCTATTTAGTTTGAGGAAGAATAGTGACTGTTTTAACACATAGTCAAAGCAAAATAGTGAGCATCAATAGGGTACAACAAGCTTCTTGTTAGCACGCTTTAAACTGTGATGTTCTCAATTTTGCTGATAGTACCAATGAAAACCAGGATTAGAACTCATATCTGATGAAAATCAGGATTAGAACTCATATTGAGCATGTGTAGTGCAATCCCATGAACCAGGGTTTGCTTTCAAATCACATGCATTGATTGGCATTCACATCTATTGTTTGCATACCTTATCTTCATTACAGAATATATTGAGACATCACATTGATCTGTCTTTGTTGTGTTTAAGATAGTATTCTTTGTCATTACAGTATATTCTACATTCAACCATTCCCACAAAGGGTATGCATGAAAACCAACCACTCCCAAAAAGGGTATACACAAAAACCAATACTGCTACTAGCAGCACAGAAAACCACGGCAAAAATCTCAAATAACACGGTCTAGTAATGCATAATAAACAACTAATTGTCTGTTACCAGCAGTGCTAAGAGTACTGCTGATTATTTTACTTTTTGTTGTATTGTTTAACTGGCAGTTTAAATCGTAATCATTAAATGGTACTAGCTAAATAGAAGATTGGAATTAGATTGGAATTAGCCGCTTTCACCATGGGATTCACTGTCAACAGCACTGGTGCAATGGCGCTTGTTACTGTTACCAGGGAGCACCATTGTCATTGTTGATGCAAACGTTTGAGACAAGGTAAGCCATTTCTCATTCTGCATGTTGGCCCTCTGTGCTCTTGCTTTCTCCCTCTCATCAGCCTTCTTGTTGTCTCTTTCAGCTTCCCTCTTGTTGTCCTGTTACATGAGATACTCATTAAGAACAGCATCCTGTTCAGCAATTTCCTTCTTCAGCCTTCCATAGGATCTCCTTTTGCTTGAGGAGGAGCAATGTCAGTTGCAATGATCTTGTCAACGCCGTTAGTAGTCATGTTGGAAGTTGATGCTGTGGTGTCGTCCTCCAATACCTCTATATCCTCATCATCAATGTAACTGTTGACTGGAACAAAGGTTTCCTCTCCAGTTCCAATATTTGCCTTTATTCCAATCAACTGGTGGTGAGCCTCTCTTGCAAGCCAGACTGACTTGGGGACAATGGGATTTCCAGTAGGCGCATTCTGTTTCCTCAATGGATTGAACTTAGTTTTGATGGAATCCTTTGTTCTACCATAGGGATAGCTCTGTGCATGTCTATGAACCACCACCATGAGCCAGTCACCCTTACCAATGGGGAGGATCTCCTTGATGAGAGTCATCAATGAGATAAGCTTGTCTTCCAAGTAGTTTGCAGTACCAACCTTGCGTCAAGACCCCTCTACTTTTGATTGACCTCCCAAGGGAGTCCCAAGGGAGGGACTGGTGCCAGTGGAGGCAAGCAATCCCCGTTACAAGGAGGAATAGTATCATAAGGACCAGTACCAGTCATCTTTCTTGCTTGTGGAATGAATGTTGTGAGAGGGACCTTCTTATTCCCTTTTAATACCTCAACACCTGATACTTGAGACAAGGCCTGCATCAGCTGAGCCTCTCTTTGTTTCAATCCAATGTGTAGCATAGTGACTAAGACAGGAGACATTGTTTTCGTTGTCTGCTTTATGATCATAGTGCTGACGCCTAAGGCGCCTTCTATTAGTAAATTAGTCTTAAATTTGGCTGGTCTTTTCAGTTGAGTCTTTCAATGGATTTTCATTTTTGTATTCCAGTCTAGATTTAGACTTTCTGTCAAGGGTGAATTTAGCGTTGACAGAAAGTCAAAAAAATAAGACTACTACTAGATGGTCTATTTTTGGTCTCCTGTCTGTCTGTCAAAAAGTAGACCATCTAGATTAACGGGAATCACCCAATGATGGACATAAAATTTTGTACAAACGAACTAGTATGCCCTATTTAAAATATGGGGTCTTGATGATTCAATCTTGTGAATTCTATGGAAGTGGTGCATTAGTTCTTGCTTTCTTGGGAGTTTACAGCAGCACAGGAGCATCATGACCTCTGCCTCCTTGAGGAAWATCTACTCTTACTATTATCAGAGTTTGGTACAAGAATGTATTTTATATGTGCTTTTTCTTGTGTTCCTATGTACTRCTAGTAGTACTTGCTCTTGTATGACATAGTACTAGTAGTAGTAAGAATTGAAAAAGAAGCAAGAAGTACTACTACTACTAGTCATACAAAACTACTAGCACTACTAGTAGTTTTACTAGTAGTTTTTAGTACTACAAAGGATGACAAGAACATTTTCAAAAATGGAACGAAAGACCACCATAGCACCAGAAAGGATTGTGATGGGATTAATCTACTACTAGTACTACTAATCCTGTTCTTGCAACAATGTTGCTGCTTGGGGGTGCTGGTGGYATCATTGCTGGTTGTTGTTCTCGTCGGGTTCAGTTGATACACCAGTTTCTTCTTGTTCTTGTAGTAGCTGCTGCTGTATTCCATATTCTCCTGTAGTAGTAGTACTACTACTACTACTAGGTATTAATTGGTGATATCATCAGCAGCACCAATATCATTATCTCCCTCCTTGAGGATATGGAACTGAAGGTTGCTTACTTATTTCTTGTTTGGTACTACTACTACTACTAATAGTACTACTACTACTACTACTACTACTACTACTACTACTACTAGTAGTAGTAGTACTAGTACTAGTAGTACCAGTACTAGTATGAGAAAGGGTGCATCATACTAGTATGTCACACGTACCAAAGTAGTATTACTACTAGAGAAGCTAAATTATTTCTAGCTACTGATCAGCTCCTTCGCTCAGTAATGTAACAATAAGGTTTCACGCATTTTACTAGTAGAGGTAATGAGGATTTCTCCTAGTAGTAGAAGTATTTATTCTGTCATACTTTATCATACTTTAGGTTTTCGAGGCACTATTGCATCTCGTTTCAATCCCGTTTACGATGACCTCACCCGGATTCCAAGTACAACTCACAGTCCAGCACCATGCGCATTTTTCAMTTGGTTCATCATAATAAATTATTGTAATTAAGGCCGATTGGTCTTTGATATTRAATAATTATAAGACACATCAAGATTAACATCGATATTATATTATTTTCTATGTTTCCCAGGCGTCTCATTTTTACTCCTATCCTTTGATTTGATTGGTAAATAATATTTGACAGACCGGTCAAAAAWTCTTCGTTTCTGCATAAATTMTCGTTGTGTGAAAAACTTAATASGGATGTATGTGTGTTGCACCTTCTGGAACTCTTTTCTCATTTCTKTGCTTTTCAAACACCRMAGTCTTTTCTTCCATTATTTTTATTCCACTCGCAGACCCACGACGAATTAAAGACTCCTTAAAACAAGCATGTCTCTTCGAGTCTACATGCAAGACTTGATTCTTGCTCACACAAGTTGTAACACTGATGATGATTACGAAGAGGAAAACTCCATCAAAATTACGATCGTCAACGATAATTCTTCGTCTTCTCTGTCATACAATTACGAAGACGAAAGCAGCCATAAGGACCGCGGACAATGCGACCCATCGCCTTCATCAGCCGAATCGATGCAGATAGTGGAAATTTGTAGCAACTCGTTTACGGACCCTGTAGATGACGAATGTGATAAGTCATCCTCAGGTTATGGCTTACAGAGTTCTGAGCATCGAGTTGCGCAACATCAAAACAAATCGTTATCAGATGCTGCAATTAACAATAAAGTAATGTTAGACGACTTTCGAAGGCGACAGTGCTTTCTCAGAGCCAAATTTCAYCCAAACCGAACCGCACAAGCCAACTCGCAAGCATTGCAGATATCGCCCGAACCACCATTGGTGATGGAGTCACAGACAACGATGTTYGTCACCCCTTCCGCATCTCCAACAAAGAATAGCGATAATGTTGCAGAAGATGAAGATATGGGTATTGGASTTAGCGAGGATAACACATTTCGCTGCCGCATGGCTAGTCTCAAAAGCAGTATCCAGGAGGACCAGGAATCGACGATTCTTCCATTRTTCTGATTGATTAACGGTCGTTTCGTGTGCTMCGGAAATAATTACAACATTTTGCGGTTCATCAAACGATGTACTCTTGGAGAGTTTCCTTCAGAAACTCGGTTTACAATTTGATCAGTACTGGTACTCGTTAACAACCTTAACATAGTTTCATAATTCAATGCAGTGATTTGAATGTATGATAGAAGAGGCTAAAGGKTTGTTAACACGACTTTATCATCTGCTATACGGCAATCATATCGATATGCTTCACATTTCTACTTATTTCTCATAATGCTCAGATAACTGACCACGGTYTCTTCRACAAGAATCGTAAAATAGGCCTTGGCTTCTTGTACAGTACAAAAAATCTACCACTAGTATYGGAAGGTAGAAGTATCATTCGGGTTTCAAGCAGCTTCGGCGCATGTCGTTTGCGACATCATGAGTGTTGCGGTATTTTTTAGGAATCCGTCAAGACTCTCCCGGAACGCAGCATTAGATTCGTCCTCCCCGTTAGCATTTATATTACTGCTATCAGARCTGCCGGTGGTGTGAACTGTGGATTCTGTTGCTCCTCGCGAGGATGCGAAACCACTACTTCGTTTCTTGGATTCAACGGAGATCATAATAATGGACAATAGTTGTTGCAGACATTGCGTTTGCCGTACCCTGTCGTTCGCCAATCGATACATCTGACTCATATTATTATACATGATCATGACAAATCGAAAGGAACTGTTACTCGATGTTGTTGGCTTCGCATCTTCGTCGTCTGTGCTTTTTGAGACTCTTTCAAGCCTTGACCAATATTCGAACATAAGCTCATAGATAAGAAGCGCTTTTCGGATAGATTCCCTGACATTACTGTCTGTGTCTATAACCCTCTGTTCGATTTCACCTTTGTTCTTGGTGGAAGCAATCCTCAAGACCTTGAGATGGTGCGCAAGAGCGATATTAAATAGAATCACGAAGAAGCGCGTGGACCCCATCTCATGCGTATTCGGAATGAGAATGGGTCGTTGGTAGATGTAGTCACTCTCGTCGTTTTCGATTGTTTCTCCGCCCTCACATTGATGATACGTGATTCTTCTTCTCTTGTTGCTAGATTCTGTTCTTGCTTGTGAGTGGCAACAGTGGTTCCCAATATCATTTGTGATGCGAGTATYTGATTGCGACCGAAACCTGTTGATTTTGTGCTGTTGTTCAGAGTACCTTATGCACCCTTCCAAAGTACATTCATTACACATGCAGTAGGTYCTCGGAGTGCGATCATTAGTACTCGTGGTGTTTTCCTCCATAATGTGTAATTCCAGTAGTTCAAGGGCGCGTTGAAGAGACGCAATGGCTGTATCGTAGYGACCATTTTCAATCAGAAACGCAGACGCGTTGTTTAGGTGGATTGCACCTGTCGCCTTGTTTTCCATGCCACGCGATGGCAACGAGAAAGAGAAAGGAGAGGATAACGACATACTGTTGTTCGTTGCTGAAAAGTGATTGTGAGAAATAGTRGAGCAGTTATCTTGTGTTACTGGCATACTCTATTCTGTTCACCAAAATAGTTTGCAACAGTGTGAATGAATGAACTTGGTTTTTATGAGAAGCTCGTTGTGATTCACTTGTTTTCTCTGTTTTGCATACAGTRTGGTGCGTGTTTACTCTCACGCTGTTTCACATTATAAGTACTTCATGCAAAGATGTACTATTCAACAATGACACAATTTTTTCGCCAAGTCGCCGCCCATTTGCACGTTGAGCGTAAAACCATGACGACAAATATTGGTCGCGGGAAGTCGTGCTTCAACATAGCAATSTGAAAGAATCATCAATAATATCATGGCTTTTACTTTCATAATAGCCTTCGGAATAGGTGTGTGGTATTTGTCTTTGAAAATGCGGGTCTCAGTTTTTTTATATATGCTCGAAATAATTTTCATTGGAACTCTCGTAGGAAACGTGTACTGTACTCTTTATCGTTGGACAAATGTCCAAGTACCGGTACCTAATATTTCWACTTGTGGAAGTAATTTTTGTAAAAATTCGCTTAGCGTACCGTACGTACGTGACTCTCACGAGTACCGTAGTTATGTATGKTACCGGTGCGATAGGGGAACCAGGAAACAACAACCAACAGACGCTCTGCCTCCGATTATTTCTCCGACTCTGCATACAAATTCTCTTCTCACTCGTTCTCCATCCGGGATCCCRCATCTCACTCTTTTCTGCCCCGGGATCCAAATGAGACGGAAAATATTTTATCAACAAGAATAACGTTATCGCCCACTATGTCCAATACCAATATTGATATCTCGATCCATGGCCAACATTCAGCATACGGACTACAGCCATTTCACCCTTTTAAAAACAAATGCTGTACCGTACGGTACGTACCACATCGAATTTTTAGTTAGTCGATGAAGTACRCATGAATTACTACCCGTTTCGTAACAATGGGTGATTCCCRTTATYCTAAAATCTCTAAATTTGATAGACTGACAGACCAAAAATTTAGAGAATGTGACTCTACTAGCCTTAGTATATTTAGAACCGGTCAAAGCACCCCGTCCTAAATACTCTAGATTTAGAGTGGAACCCACGAATAAAATTTTCCAGTCTGTTGAAAGACTTATCACATGTATCGAAAATGTGTGTGTTCCTTCATGTGCCTCTTTTTAGTCATTACGTTGTTGGAGTATAATAGTTAAGATTCCAAATTCCTGAAAAGACTGCAATGAAGGCRGCCTTCCTCTCAGTCTGTCTGTTAAAATTTTGATTCCCATTATTCTAAATACCCTAGATCCCTGCATTTAGCGCTTTAGAGTATTTAGAATAAAKGGAATCACCCAATTTCACCAGAGACCAAAAAGTTTTGATTTGAAGTTATGAACTTTTGCTCGTACTACATCATCATGTACCAAGTTCTCCTGAGCTGTTTTTAAAAAATGACTGAATGCAGAAGAAGATTACYCAAAGCAGATCCTGTTTGGATCAATGGATCACAGGAGTTGTGTTGTGCTGGGGCTTGCTCTATTCCTTGAAAAATGGTTTAAAGACAGCACTGGAGCAGCAAGCCAGTAGTAGCTATTCATTGACAACTAAGCAAAGTTCAATCAAAAGCTGAATAAAGCAATTGACTTGTCCCAATTAACTGCAATGGTGCCAGTGGTGAGATGGAGGCCCCAGGCTGTAAACAGTGGCGCATTGGAAGCTGCTGGGACAGAGGGAGTGGCTGAGCTGTGCAAGTGTCCTCATGATCTTCATGTTCTTTGAAATGAATGGGAAGTGAGTGTTGGTCTTGAAAAGYCTGCTAAAGGTTTCACTGCTGCTGAGAGAGGGCATATCAAGAGCAAGTACTGCAGGAGGAAGATGTTCTGGAAGTGTATGAAAAGACTGATTGGTGCTGGTTGAACTTCAGAAGAAGCAATTTTTAYGATTATCTATTCTGTCAATGGAGGTCCAACAAAGGAGGTCTTATATCCTAAGAGCTAAGGCTCCTCATGAGGCTTATGGAAGCCATATATTTCTTTGTAAGGCGCCAACAGCAGCAGCRCCAACAGCTATCTGCTGCTGTCATCATAATTCTTGTTCTTTGTTGTCTATTATACTAGTACTGTTTCCTTTCTTGGTCGCACTTCGATCAAACCTCCTTGGAGGGAAGTGCCGCCCCTTGGAGCAGCTAGAAGTATACTTTCCAACAAAAGCTATGGTTCTGACCATATAATGCCTGTTCTAGTTCACAAGTGCACGAGATTACGTGTACTCTCTTAGTAGGTGTTAAGTGTGTATGAAAATTGAATTGTAAGATTAGATATAAGATTAAGATTCTCGCGCTCGGACTTGAGCTTTCAGTAGATCTGATTAGATCCTGTGTAGCTCTCGGTACTAAATCTACACAGAGTTCTTATAGTTCTGATCTACTGACGTCTTTGTTCCGTGCGAGGTATTCTATTTCTGATATCGTAGACCTCTTACGATCCTCGGACCTCTTACGATCCTCGGGCCTCTTATGATACATCCTATGATGCGTACATAGGAGGCGTACCTTACGATAGGTATGTAGGAATGGTATGATCCTTCATTCCTTTCTTTGGAGCTTCGTATCGTATGTATACTTCCTTTCAATACGTAAGTATCCATTGCAACAGGGTTAAATATAATATTAAGATTTTTTTATTATACTGTTTCCTTTCTACTTCTTATCCTCCCCTACTAATATTAAAGAAAAGATAAAAATAGTGATATACTAGTAGTACTGTATATATTAACTGTRCTCAAACCTCAACAAGAGGAGCAAGTTAAATAGCTGATAGGAGGAGTGTCATCATTGTGATGAGTGTTGTTAGTACTAGGATGATTGACAACAACAAGAATTACCTTCACGACTTGTTGTTGCTGTGCTGCTGGTGGTGTTCTTTTTCATAGAACTTTCCTTGTGTGTGATTGTGTGGGTACTTCTCACCAATCATTACRATGCAATACTCTAGCAGTCCAGTCATCTTGTGGCCCACTGCCTTATAAGACATACATGTTTTATGTACTACAGCCTACACGCTTGATATTTTAGATATTTTCTTTGTGTAGTAATTGCATCTTGCATGGTACTCGTACTACCTACTCATACGTACCTAGGAGCAGAAAGCGCTGAATACTGAATACGATTTGCGATTAACACTTGGAACGCAACGTACGTGTATCTTCTAACCTAACCGTGTGTCCTCACCGTCCTTCATCGTCCGCCTTCGATGACCTCATGGCCGTCAACTTAGAAACAAAATTGCGAGTACAGCAATACAGTGGCGTTGTACTGTTTTAATTTACTACTAGAAATAATAACGACGAAATAACGGAGTCGAAAGTCATCATTTCATATTTGCGCGCACCAAAAAATGAAATTTAGTAGAAGTACCCTACCATTACAACAGGTACTTGTACCGGTACKAGTATCTACGGAAATTCGTCCTTAAATTAATTAGTGGAAACCCGTACGAACGGCAGATCCTCTACACGGCAACCAAAAACCGAAAACAACGATTATGGGACACGAGAAAAAACCGAGGTCGTCGTCGACACAATGTCTTGGTTATTTTCATCGGTTGTTCTCATTGCGCAATAGGATAGAATCATCTGTWATTTTTTTTGACAGCAAAATATTGAAAACTACAACAAAATGATGGTATTCAAGAAGGTKTTCCTAAAGGTTTTGCTCGTGGTTTGCCTGATCGCCGCCACCGGGATTGTTGTTGCTGACGACGAGGCGTCTCCCCCGCCGAAAGATGATGCGAAGGCGCAGTCCGAAACGAAGACCGACAACCGACAGGCACGCCCACTTGCCAAGGAAATTCCGCAAGATACCTTCGACGTCAAGTCTCACTTCAATTGGGGGACMTATTACGATCCCAAGAACGTCTTTTGCGGCAAATACGATTGCTATGGCATCCTAGGGTTTGACTATGAGAGCTTCGACAAGGAAAAACCGACGCAGAAAATGATCACGAAGCGGTACCGAGCCCTCTCAAGGCACTGGCATCCCGACAAGTCCAAGCACCCCGAAGCAAAGGAACGGTTCCAGGTACGTTGTGTTTTTGGAGGAGAAAGTCGCGAGAGCAATGCCATGTGATGGCATGTAWAGGAATGATAATTTGGCAAACGCGGTGACAACCGAAGAATAGATTGTTGAAAGACAGAAGCCTGGGTGCAGAGGTTGCTCCAAACAAGCTGAAGATCAATTCTCTGCGATGCTTGTTGCTAGAATTTTTATTCTACTTTACAATCACCTTTTTGGGGTTGGCTTGGACCTTTTGATCCTAGTCCATCATCAAAATATACGCAAAGAAGCTACAAGGCATCGCTTCCACTGAAATTGATTCCTGCAATTTGTTTCCCTGGAAGCCATTCAATATCGGATTCATACCAGGCAACAAAGCGAAGCAGGGAATGGCACCAGAGGTGTCTTGCTGCATAGATCCAAGACATCCCGAATTGCCAACGATCTTCGTTAGCCACAATCCTCTCGTTAAATGCCGTTCACGCCAAARAGCGCACAGCGGTGTTTTCATCTCTCTAACTTTCTCCTTTCCCCTCACATGTACCTTTGCTCGTTGTCGTTTCATTTTTTTCCTAGAAAATTGCCCGTGCCTACGAAGTCTTGACTTCGTCGAAATCGCGCAAAGAATACGATGACTTGCGATACGATCAAGACAGCTACCTGAAGAAGTATGGATCAGACGTCGTCTTTACGTTTGCGCCGCAAACCGATACCGCATTTGTCATCATTTTGATCATGGGACTTATCAATGGCTTTGTCTATTTCGCTCAGTTCAACCGTTGGAAGAAGGTATGCGACCGCCTCGCAAAGGCCGCCATCGAGGACTGGAATTCTTCCCAGGGTGGATCGCCAGAATCGAAGGATCTTCGGGAACGTGCTCTTGAAATCTATGCCAAAGAGAAGGGTGACTCGAAAGACGACACCGTTGYGACAAAGAAGGGCGGAAAGAAGGGATCCAAGGTAAGCAACAAGGAGAAGAAGGAGCTGGAAAACGCAGCCCTTCGTCCCATTGTCGAGAAACTTGCCTATGAAATCACCGACTTTGGCGCCGGGTTTCACAAGCCGACTTGGAAGGACCTTGCGATTTTGAAGCTTGCTGTCTGGCCSTACCATTTGGCTGTCGGAACCGCCTGGCAGATGAAATTCTGGATTCGTCGGATACAAAAACTCGACCTAAACGATGAGGAAAAGAACGTTCTGACTGAACGTGCTGTCGGACGCGTCATTTGGGAGTTTTCCACCGATGATGAAAGAGAGACCATGGTGAAGCGAGAATTGTGGGACCTTTCGAACCTTAAGGAATGGAACGAGGAACGTGAATTCGCACAGCTATCCAAGACCGAACAAAAGCAGTACAAGCTATGGAAGAAACACGAAAAGATGAACTAAAGCGGCTGAACTTTAGCGCACGCAGTGCATCGCGGCAAAWTGTTACACGAGTGTTCTCTGATTGTTGTCAATGACAACTTGAAAAAAAAACGGCCAACAAACGACAAAAATCTGGACAACACGTTGTGGTGGGAAAACACTTATGTGGTTGATGAGATTGAATCATACACGATAAAGCAGATAAACTTTTGGTAATCTAAACTAAGCTTTTAATATCAGATCGTGTAATACACTCTCTCTGACTGTATTTTTGTGGGTTACCAATTTAAGTTACATAATAGAAAGTTCTCCCTCTATGCTGATTCAAACATTTTGGTGACCACGTATTAGAGTTGTGAGGAGAGAMATAGAGCGGAAACTACTTTTTTCTCCTTCTAAAAATTTATAGCACTTGTGTATGGCCAATAACTTTTGAAGGGTATTGGGACAATATTTTATCGGGAGCAGAATAGAATGCCTGGAATGCCTGGACAACTAAATTTCAATGGCAATATTTGGCAGTAGTGTGTTTCAACTATTGATGAAATCAAATGGTATTTTAAGCATGGGAAATGAAAAAAGGAGGAGTTGAGCTCCTTGCATATGATTAGAGAGCCTTTCTGAAAAATCATATGCACATTAAAAATTTTATAGAGAGTATGAATAACATATGGCATAGAAAAAKTGTCACAACACATAGTACCAAATAGTGCACAGCAAACAACTTACGCACATTTCTGAGGTCAGGGGTGGATCTGGAATAGGGGGTATTCTTGGGTGTTTGACAAAGCAAGCATATAGTCCATGGATGGAAAGAGATCTGAGATGGATTTTGGGGGCTTGGGTTGTTGCTCCCATTGCTGTCCAACATGAATTTCAGAAACAACAACGTCATGACCAGAATCTTCTGGTCTGTACTAAAAAGTACTGGGGGAACTGGTGGTGCATGGAGCTGAGGCTGGGGAGTCTTCTTTAAACTGATTGAACTGAGGASTTTTTTACACATACAGGTCTGGGATGGATAYTARGGGCTTGGGATGGAATACTAATGCTTGTTTTACTCTGTTGACACAGAATTTTAAACAGCAAAATTTTGTAACAGTGGTACCATATACCTCTTTCTGAACAAGAATAATTTGTGCAAGAAAGCTATCCAGACACACAAGAACAATTACAGCTTTACAAATGCTTCACTCTTAGCTATCATGTGAAACCATTTTTATCATATCAAAAATAAGTTGCATAGCAGCATTCCACAAGTCTTCAATTACTTGATTGTACGTCACCCTTGTCCTGTTGTATTACATCTTCAAACACATAAAAAAGGAAGCAGATATGGCAGTGGCTCTATGTACACTTCCAGCATATTATCATCAAGACTTGAACAATCTTCAGACATTTTCATGACAACCAGCAGTCATTCTAAGGTACTAACAAGACAATTCATTCCAAACACAAAAAATCAGTCGTAATCATGTTTGGTTGTTTCCAAATCAAGCATGAACCATTCCTYCCAAGACTCCAAAATTTGTTTATTCATGATTGGTGGTTCCAAAAAGGATAGAGAACACCCATTCCAAGACTTCAAAATCCAGTCATAATCATGATTGGCCATTCCAAAGTAAAATTTTGAGATTAAAGAGAACTCYGTTCCCAAGACTTCATAGATTCAGCTATCACCCATAAAGCTATCAAGTGAAACATTGAGACTAGGCAAAAAATGTATGGAATGCACAATGCTTATCTAAGCATCATTACTAAAGCTGGTATTACTATGAAAGTACTACTTCTACTAATGTTCAGGACAAGAAGTGCTGAGGCAAAAACATGATGGCAAATTACCACCTTTGTCATCACAAATGGTGGGCTGCTGAGAAGAAGCTTTACTTCTCTTCTAAGAAAGCAAATGCTAAATATGAAAAGTTACATGATGGCAAGATCAAACTCAGACACACTTTCACAAAGTAATAAAACAAAGTTGTGACCTAGTACAATCCAAGTGGTATCATTGCAAAATTTTACTAGTGGTCAGTAGGCACTCACAGAGATACAGACTGAAGAAGTCAACAAAGCAAAAAAGAAACAGCAATTTATTGGTTGTTGAAGGAAATAGTGTTTTCTGCAAAGATTACAACATAGATGACACTAGTCACAAAATTAGTTTTCAACCATGTAAAAAGGTGCTTCAAAAATTCTCTGCTAAAACACAATACACAAAATGACCTCTGAGAGATGGTTGCTGCTCCAAAATCAATGATGAAAGTGCCAGTCAAACTAGCAGTTTCTTATGTGATGTTCAGGAAGAATTTGTTGACAAGTATTATGTCTGGTACTGATAGCTACAATAAACTACAGGAGATCATACATCAAAGTTCACACACAAATGTTGAAGAACACTACCAAAAACACCCAAAGTACCACRTGAGTCAAGTGCAATTAGAGTTCACCCCACAGGTGTGGGTATTGTTGGTTCCTCTGCACATGACTCTCACTCAGGATATGAAAGAAAACAAACTAGCAAGTTTTTATCAACTTGTACATGAGAGATTTGATGATGACACCTAGAGCCCAATGTTGCAGTGTATGCAATGCTGAAAGCTTTAAAAATCAGACATTCTTCTCAAAATGATGAAGACCAAGAAAATTTATTTAGCCAGATCCTGGCTGGTTTTATGTCAAAACTTTAYGAGAAACTGTACATTTGTCTGATCAATAGAGAAAAAGAGACCCAAAGGGAAGATTTGCAATTGATGTAACAAATGTACTGTTCTACAAAACCCCAACACAACTTTTACCAATGAAGAGCAGTGTATAATTTCTCTCAGGGGCTAGTGGCACCGGGAGATCAAAACAAATGTTGTCAACAATACCYTCCCCCCCTTCTTCCCTTTCCTCTCACTTTATGTTCACCACACTCTTCATTCTTCTCATTCTTTCATGTTGTCCACAATATTTCTCCCTCCCCCCTTTGCACTCACTGTGACACAACATCAGTAGTGGTAACTAGCTATGCATGCTAATGGCAGCCTAATTTCCTGCTGCTAAAAGGTGCAGATCTGGGATTTTGGAACACAACCACAGCAGGATAACTTAGAATGGTACTACAGGCGCACGTCAAATAACAATTGAATGGGATACTGCATTTTAGATTAAACATTCTGATTGTTAAGATTAACATCACCAATTTCAGAGTTAATGATTCTTGGTGTGTTAGTAGCATTCTGAGTAAATTCTTCAATCATACTATCCCCTGTTATTTAGCACTGTGGAACTACTAGTACTGTCACTCTAGTAGCACCCAAAAACAATTATTTCAGTCTTCTTGTTATTCATGCCCACAAAGATCAACAAGAAGACAATCATCATCTGCAACTGACATTCCACATCTTATACAGTGATACCATCAACCAAAAAATCTTTGTTATATTTAACCTCTTGAACTAGAAGAGGCACTATGGCCAGACCCATGACATCTCCAGACTAGTGAGAAGAATGCTCCTAGCTGCTCCAAGGGGCAGCACCTCCCTCCAAGGAGGTGTTGTGGAGGCGCAACCAGGTTCTATGCACACTGACAAGCCAATTAAGGCATGTTGCTGGCAACCCCAACATAAAGGGGTTGGTTCACAGTTTGGATGGGTGAGAACCATGCCACTATCATTTCAAAGTGCACTGCCAAGCCAGAAGGCAAGTCCCATTGCAGTGTTCAAGGAAGTGAGTGTCAAGAACACTGCCAAGCCAATAAAGGCAAGTCACATCCCAGTGGGTGAGGACATGTGTGGCAGAGTAGTAAAAAATAAAGCCAAAAGAAAAAAGAAAACTGACACACTTCTTTCAAATCACAGCTGAGCCCACCCAAAGGAGCAACTGTTTGTGGAKCATCTTCTTGAAGAAGAAATTGGGGATAGATTAATAAGATCTAGATATGGGGTTAAACACTGGGAGATGTTTTTGTTGCKTTTAAACACAAATGTTAGGGATGGATCCAGCTGAGGCAGACTGCACACTGCTGGTGGGGGATAAAACTGGGAATGATGCTAATCCTATCAGTATCATCAGCATCATCTGTATTGGATTGCTTGGTCGCTGTTGCAGCTGTTGCTGCTGTCTAACACAAATGTTGGACACAACAACAACTTGACTGGAAAACACTTCTGGTCAGTAACAAAAACTGGTACTGCATGGAGATGCTGGGGAATCTTTTAAATTGAGTAAGGTATAGCATATACTCAAGGCATTGTTCTTGAAAGGTCTTGGTTGAATACTGGGGGCTGGGGTTGTTGCTGTTGCTTTCCAACACTGGTGTTAAAAACAACAACATCATGACCAGAAGATACCGTACTTCTGCTGGAGGAACAGGGGGTGGATCCAGCTGGGGCAAACTGCTACCAGCTGGGGAATATCAATACACTTAGAATAGTCTTGGTAAGATTGCTTGGTTAGAAGTGCTTGAATGCAGCCAGGGAGGTGGGTTTTCCCCATTGGAAGGGGATGTCACCATGGTGTTTTTATGCCAGAAGGTGCTGGTCAGGTATGAACTATGTAGGAATCAGTACRAAATCTAGGTGATAATTTTCAGAAGCGAAGTGTAATTTTGTTTTTTTGAAAAAAATGATTTGAAAATTACAGTGATACCATCAACATACAGAGGAATAATCAAATTCAACCAGTACTCATTCTACCTGTAAAGGCCTATGATGGTTATACTATCARCATCATAGWTCATGCCCTCTTTCCCACCATTTAGGTAGTATTGATGGTGCTATCAATAATTAAACWACCATCTTAATGTCAAGATTAGTAGCACCTTTTYTCCCTTTTGGGTACCTTAACCCATCTTTCACTCTCCTGGGGTCAGCTTTGTTGCTTAATGGTGGTTTCATACAAAAGGCCTCCCATGGGGCACCAGACCATTTTTGGAGGAACTCCTCCAKACCCTGCATACCCAATATGAGTTTTAATGTATATATAGGTAATGAACAAAGTATCTGCCAAACGAGCACACTGCTAAATTAGTTGCCCTCATTCTTGTTTGCAGTGGYCTTACTGCCTCTAGAGCAGCACAGCACCATACTGACTGCTGACTGTTGCATCCACACCATCCTGACCCTTCTTTGAATTTACATCACAGAAGATTTGTGCCACTCTCTTTGCACAGCCTACCTTTTGAAAAAGGAGCCTTTCACCAAGTCTGGTAGAACAATTGAGGTCACTGAATATGTCAAGAGTCATGTTTAGAGGCAAAAGAGTTATGCTTATGGTGTTTCTATTGATTGTAATCCCGTCCATGTAAAATATTGTRTAGAGTCTGCTACCAAATATACGCACCAGTCATGCATTTTGGCCCATCTAATTACCGTGTAATGACTTGTGGGATTATAAATTTGACTTGTACTACCAGTACAGCAGGGCACGTACTAAATTTTTRAGTCCYACATTTGTGCAACCAGATAGTTTTGCTCATACATGCACACTGTAGCCACAGTAGAAGTCAAATTTTAATCCCATGAGACATTATACAATAAAAAGATAGCCCAAAATTGAAGCACAGTACAAAAAACATGTAGGGCATTAAGTGACAGTCAACTCACTCAAACAGCTATAAATTTGTCCCCAATGGACACTTAACAATGATAAGCACATGAATCAAATTCCAGCAAAAAGACCTRTCTATTCATGTCGGGGGTTATAGGGGGTTAATGAGTATTGAAAGGTATACAGCACTGTATATCTTAACTAAAAAATGTACAAATGGYTTGGCGTATACCATTTACCATCCTAATGTCATTCACAATTAAGGGCATCTTCTTTCTCTTTAGGTTCCAATGTGGAGAGGTAGGGTCTTCCTTTTTTGGGAATAACAGATTCTCTCAACTTATTAAGGAGACCAGCTTAGCTGGGATAGATTTTAATGCCTAATATGGATTTATTAATGAGGGACATTGTTGGTGGAACAACAGTTGATAAGTTGTGGTTGGAAACCATCATCATGTAGTTCTGGAGCTGTTTGTTAACACTCTTCTAGTATTTTTTGCTATGTTTTGATTAAACTATATCCATGGTACAAGGTGAAACCATCCATTTGCTCTGCTTTGATAGCCCTTTTCCATAACTCCCTTTCAGCAACTAATGGTATGTTATGGTCTTGCACTATCTTGATAAGTTTGATTTTGACCTTTGTTAGTTCAGGTACCTTTTTCCTTGGGTGGACCTTTTTCCTTGGGTGTTGTGACTGGGATGCTGGCAGTGATGGTATCCAACACTACATTTAGACTGTCAGAGTTACAAGGGTCATTCTTGCAATCCAAATTGACAGCATTCATTGTAGATTCAATCAAGCCGCAGTCAAATTCTTTGACAAATGGGTTGCACATTAGTTAGTTGTCCAGATATTCCAGTATAACTCTGGTGGTGGCAGGGCCATTGTAGGTATTAGTTAGGCCAAACTGTTACTAAAATTCTCCTTGCCCTACCTGGTGATTTTGAAAAGGGAAGATCTGAAATCATTGAATCTGTCACTGTAATGAATGTAATAGCCAAAACAGATTTGACTATTTCAGAGATGACTCATGTCTCTGAACCCATGACAATTTTGACAGAATACTTTCAGCTTAGGTGSAGTCATAATTTGGTATCAAGACACAGGGAAAGGGAAAGTGGTGTTATTTGGAACACTGTTCCCAGATGATGACAATGAAAATTGGTGTGTTTGCCATTGGGAAGGTGAGTATATTGTGTTCCTGCTGCATAAAGTTGCATGCATTGGAGGTTCATTTTGTGCCAAATCTAGAAACATATTGTGGGGAAAAACATCAATGAAAGAATCTCATTTATTTTTCTGATGGGCAATGTAACAATTGACATCAAAATTTTGATGCTATTCTTGGCCATGAACCATATGCTTGATCCAGTTTATGTGACCTAGTATTCAAAATTTTAAGTTGTCCTCTACTACTGACCGCATTTGGAATCCCTTCTCAAGGGAAGTTCAAATATTATTTAACCTGTAGCAAGTATGTGCAATGCAGCCAGTTGTAATACCACTATTGGTAGTACCACTACACTATTATTCATGCTGGAAAAGTTCACAAAGAATAAAATACTTCTTCACTAAAGAAGGCCACCAATGTCATCATCTCCTACATCCTCACCAGTACCTCCTCCTTCCAAAAATTACTGTCCCCTAAGCAACTTCCTACTGAAATGAGCTCAATACTTGGGCAATTTGAATACTTTCTTGCACCAAAAAAATCATGGTAGTAGTACTAGAATCCAGTTGGTGAATAGCCTGAAGTGTTAGGGCAGTAGTATTGCAAAAGATAGGGCTGTTCAAAGAGTGTTGTTTTTGGCATAAAGATTTCAATTTACAGGTTGAAAGGGTTCTACTGGTCATTTGGGGACCAGCCTTGGAGCAATATGAAGATAGGGCTAATTACTTTTTCAAGCAATATAAAGAGTTTGTTTCAGGAATGTTCTTATGCAGTCATGGCAGGTTGCAAAGAGGAGCCAATATTGCTTCAGGCCTATGCAGTTTTCATGCAGCTTCAATAATTTTGGCCAGTATGAAGAGAAAAAAGTGTCATCCCCATGGTTCAAAATTGTCCCCTGTGATATTTTCTTGTGCACATTTTCATTCCTGGTGATTTCTGTGCACCTCCTGATTTGTTCCTATTCTTCTTCCATTTAACTGACTAAGACCACCAGATTCTTCTTTGCACCTCAAGTGACTCATTGCTACTAGTGGAGAGGCACTAATATGGTGCCTGGCCCCTTTATTGAACAGGAAAAGGGCTGAAGACGTCACCTGGCGCCTCCTTTGTTCCTGCTTCCACTGATAGGGGATCCATCAATGYCAAAGAAAATTTTGTGGAGTGCATTGTGAGACAATGAATAATGTGTTCTTCTCATTGCTGCAGGCTTCTTGTATGGAAGCATCACTTGGTTTTGATGATGACAACAATCATAGTAGGTTGCTGATTATAGGGAAAGGGACTCTCATGAAGGAAGGTATCCTTCTGATTTCAGTTAGTATTTGTAATCCTTGAAGTTCCATTATTGCAGGGCCTGCTGCATTATTTACTCAAGCTCAAGCTGACATACATCAAGAAGCCAACACAGAGCAACAAGTAGTTCAGTAGTAATGGTTCATCACGTAGTTAAAATGAGATTAATAGTTTAATAGTGAAAAGATGTATAATTTTCAAAACAATTATTTTTTAAATGCACAAAATTAMACTTTGGTTCTGAAAATAATCACCTAGATTTCCTACATACCTGACCAGTGYCTTCTGGTATCTGAACCAACATGGTGGTGACCCCTTTGGAAGGGAAAAGCCCACCTCCCTGGCATTTATAACCATTAATATGATCACTTTGTCCCCTGCTGCAGGCCTTTTGCCTCAGCTGGGTTCATCCTC
>CAACVS010000054.1:68847-87371 GCA_900660405.1 Pseudo-nitzschia multistriata | reverse complement strand
TATTGGGTATTGTTCAGCCCTTCTCATTGGCTAATACATTGGATTGTGCGCACCAATCTTGGCTGGCACGCGCACTGACGAGCTGTGTTCCAACACACTCCTGCGGTTCAAACACGGTGATAGTTACTCTGCTGACATTGGTGGAACCGGTAAATTGTCACAGCTGTTGGTGCGTTTTGCTGCATAGTACTCAATACGGTACCTTGTGAAATCATCGTCGCTGATTCCCATTATAGTGTTCCTCAACCGACGGAATAGTGATCCCTGCAGTGGCTTGGTGTAGAAATCAGCAATCATGTCCCCAGTTGGGCAGTATTGGATAGTCACCTCTCCTTTCTTAACTCGATCAGTAATTAAAAAGTACCTAATATTGATGTGTCTTGTTCTTTTAGTGCTTGAGGCTTTTCCGTTCATCTCAAGCCGCATTGCACTCGTATTGTCTTGGTGCAGYACATTTGCACTCCCGAGTCGCTGTGKGCTTTGTTGTTCGCTRCTGGTGCAACCTGTTGCCATATAGCCCTGGTGCTCCAAGAAATACTTACACCACAGGTTATATGGTAGGGCATCATCAACGCCAACTAGCTCRGCTTCYGTTGAGCTTTTAGTGTTTAGTTTTTGCTTGGTAGACATGGCCATAACTGCTCCCTGTCCRAATGTAAGCATGGCACCTGTGTGGCTTTTCATGTCCGTRTGGACAGCAAAGGATGCATCAACATACCAGTTRGCTTGRCCGGAACCATCCCATCCCAGCACAAGAGGCAYGAAAGCGGTAGACCGGAGGTATCCCATCACTCGCCTTAGTTTCTTCCAATCRTCTTCCCCTGGAGATGCGACTCGTGTACAGAGGAAAGCAATGGCTGTYTGCAGATCRGGTCTAGCCCTTTTGCTGGCRAATAGGAGCTGGGCCACGAAATGRTGGAACAGCTCCCCATCCTTTGTGCTCAGCAATGTGTCATCCTCTYGTGTCTGGAAGAGATGGCTGCTGGCCRGTGTTGGGGTGATCCGTGTCTCGTTTAGGCTCTCTGGCAGTTCAGACAGTATTCCTTCAACRTAGTCAAACATGTTGAATATMACCTTGCCTTGTTCAGTATAGTCGATAGTCATGCCAACATAGTCGTGAATTCTTCCCCTTGTTACTGTTAGTGGTGCATCCTGKCCRAATTCCTCYTCCAGAAGCTTCARCACGTGTGTCACGACCTCTGGGCTCTYGTGTGATATCTTAAGATCATCCACATGCCACACAATGGTGCACTGTGTTCCTTCAATGTTCTTGTTGGCGGTACACCCATCATACGGATTCAGTTCAAAGCCCCACTCAGTCAACTTGCCACATAGTCGCTGGTAGAATAGGATAGCCGCTCGGAGGGTTCCGTAAATAGCCTTGTCGGCCCTTGCATACAGCATCTTATGTCCCTTCTTTGTAGTGATCAGATGTGGTTGGTAGAGCTTTGGGTCCAGTCTAGTGAGGATATCTGCCATGGGCCCGTCAAATCGTAAGTGCACCACCTCGTCCGGTGGCATAGGAGTCTATAAGAAAGCCCCTGGTATGTCGGCTGTGGCCACATCACGCCCTTCGATTGCATCAATGAGGCAGGATAACATGAGGGCATGTAGGGATACTGTTGGGGAGTACGAGTCCTCCTTTGATATGAATTCCCGCTGCGACCTTCCGTCTGCACATCCCCGACCTTTGATGGTTCCGCATCTTTTCCGCTTGAGGAACATGAGGTAAGGGAGAGCACGCTTGATCTCCTCCTCAGTGAGGTCCTTAATATACACAGGGCTAACGACTTCTCGGTCATGTAGCTGTCGAAGCTCTTTCAACACCGCTTCTACCCCTAGTGTACCGAATATTTTTAGACCGGCTTTAACACCGTACTGTTTTGTTACGAGGGAGGCGTCGATGTTATTATATTTGGCTATGGCCGCCGCAATGAACATGTATTGCTCATGTTGTTTGCTTACCCTGTTTACGGCTTCCCTGAACCCGACAGTGAAGAAACAGTTGTGATCAACTGTTGATGACGATGTTCTGTGGTGTACGCTTGGAGTGAACCCGTCGGCACTCCCAAACTTATTATGTGTTCTTGTAACTCGGGGCCGGAGCACTCGGGTGTTTGTTTCTTCCTGACTTACCGAGCTATTTTCCTCTTCATCCTCTGTCGTGTCCTGGGCTGCTGGCCCTGTTGGGTCCGCTTGATCGCCATGGTGATCGCCTTCATTTTCATTGCAGTTGCTTTTATGACTACTGCAGTTGCTGCTCACGCTGCAGCTGTCCCCCGTACGACTGTCGTCGTCCGTATCGTGTTGCTCGTCACGCTCGTTGGGCGCTTCATTGTTCGAGTGATTCACCGAGACTGGCAGGTCATTGCCGCTGTTGGGCTTATTAACTTCGGTTTCCCCTGTCTCTTGCAGGCGCGYGTCCGGTCCTGGGTTTTTYGTTGTACCCGCACCTGGTTGATTCGTGTTTTCTGTGTTGTCACGTCTCCGTAGAATTCTACGTCTCGCCGTACTGGCACGGTCATCGAGTGTATCCGTGCCCGCATTCAATCCGCTGTTTTCATTATAACAGTTGCTTTCATCAGTTGAGCTGACCATGGTCCCTTCATTGTCAGCGCCTACGGTGATCTCATCAGCAGTGCTATCCACTCCTGAGAGATCCGAGGCGATTGATGTGTCATCTGATGGCACAAATGAGCAGTCTGATGCATCCTCATCGGAGGCCAGGGAATCGGTATCGATATCCAKGATGGTGGTTYGSCCGTGTGCATCCCCGTAGATCARACCATCCGGTGAGTTCTGTTTCCTTGCGATTTCTTCCACTCGTCTGATGACAGTGTCCGTCATGTGTGCCAGTGTTGCTGTCTTTCGTCGTATTCGCCTCTGCGTCGCGAGGTCGAATAGGTACATTGCCCCTTGGACGTCCCCGGTGGGCCGGAGATATATAGCGTCCCGTGCCCTTGGGTCCATGGAGTTGTCTCCGCTCTCTTCATGGCCCAACACGTAATCCCCGAATTGGAACTTGCAGTGTTTCTGTGCGTCCAATCTCGTTCCCGTTAAAAGCTGTCGAGGCGAAATCGTGGTTGACACTCCGGATGAGTTGCACCAGTAATTAAGCCAGTAGTCTACACCGTTTACCAGTTCGATAATCATTCTTGGTGGCATTGCCTTGAATGGCACCGACGCAAAAGTACACCGCACTCGTTCCTTACTTGTTCTGTTGTCTCTTTCAATGAATGGTTCGTGGGCGTTGGGTGCAGCGCCGTGAAACTTCACAGGTGGGGACAATTCAAGCAACGGATCTTTGAGGCAGTTGAACTCGTTGTCGCCCATCAGCTGGACCACCACAAAACCTCTTGCTGCATAGAGCCCAATGGTGGATTTCACGCAGGAGAGCAGTGTTTCCATCTTCGCGTCCGGTATGGTYCTACTGGTTCTGAAGTTGATATGYCTTGATATCGACCTGAAGAACTTGATTCCATTCACCGTGTAAACGTCTATTCCMAGTGTYACCTTTCGGTATCGTTTCAGGATGGCAGCAGGTACTGGTTCGATGTCTTCTCGGGTGTGAGTTGGTCTCCTCCGCACGGTCTTGCCCTTCACGATGTTTGTGTTGACACCATATATGTCTTCTGCCATCAGCACGTCGCGTCTGGTTACCGGACAGTACATAATGAGGTTGTTGTCTATCATGTGGAGGTATGCTTTCACGCTTGGGAAGCCGAGTGTTTCTTGGAGCTTCCTCGCCGTCTTGGCCCTCTTSAGGTCCAGATCGGAGTAGAACTGCTTCTGTCCCTTGACAGTTGTCACTGTGAGGATCACGCCACTGGTATCGGTTAGGTCGCATGCATACAGCCCGCATGGCATCCTGTCGAACCGTCGCGTAGTCCCGTCTTGTTTGTGGACAAAGAAAGACTGTGCGATTGCCGTGTCCAGTGTGACCCTGTGGCTATCTGATACGAGCCCTAATGAGAGGACATTCGCCAGCCCTCCTTCCTGATACCATACTCTTCCAAACCCAGGGAGATCACCGACCTTGGTGATTAGAACACTCCCGGCATTGCAGTGAATTCGGATCCTTTCACCGTCGGGATGCTCACGGATATCCCGCAATAATCGTGGGTTGCATATGCAGTTACACGTAGCTTGACTATCGAGCAGTATCCAATTTGGGTTTACTCGTCCTTTTGGCTGAGCAAACTGGAACGACTCTAGCGTTTCTCCCCACACGTGCGTTGGGATATTGCTTTCCTTTGCCCTATGCTCCGCTGTGTTGAGTTTATGCCCACTCCTGGGGTTTTCGGTGGCATCGTCGCTGTCCTCTGCGGGTTCCTTGCTGTGTGTTTGGAAGAAGCACAGCTCGTCGCTGAAGTCTTCACCTTCCTTGATGGCATCCATGAACACTTGTGTCGCCTCTTGTATGGTTACCCTTGGGCCGTCATCTGAAGGCGTGCYTTTTGTTACRAASGCTGTTTCGTCAGTCTCCCTTGGTGAGTATCCCTTCTCCTTGTCCTTGTCTCGCTGGTGTCGGGCCCCATTGTTGTKTGTGCCTGCTCCTCTGTTCATACCAGCGGTTGCTCTGTACTGATTGAGCAGCTCAAGTGCCTTTGGTGTGGTGGATGGATATGCATCATTYCCCAGACTGTAGCTGTCCTTCAGGACTCCGGCTAGGTTTCGGTGTGTCTTTGAGTTGMAGCCGTTGGCAATTAYRGTGGACAGCAGGATCTGYCCCATTGCATCGTCAATTGGCTTCTGCTCTGCCTTGCTCATAGTGTAATAGGACTCGATTGTTCCTACCTCCTGGAAGTGCTTGTTGATYGTGTACTTGATCATATCCTCTGACCAGATCTTGATGCCAGCTGACTTCAGCACATCGAACCTTGTTTTTGTTTCCTCTACAAATGTTGCACCATCTTTGTTGTGTTCCTGCTTGCATGAYAGGAACTTGGATATTTTATTTGCTGTATCGATCATGGGATGYACCATGGTGTTGCTATCGCGGTAGCAGTACTCCCTGAGTACTTCAAGGAACTTCAGGGTGTTCTGTTCTTCCTCAATATCAGTCCAGTTCTTGCTTGCTCTCACCTGCTGTTTCACRCTTGGGCTGAGCTGTCCTTCAATCGATGAGAAGAGGTTCTTCAGCTCCTCTACATACTGCTCATATTTCTTTCCAGCTCATTTTGCCTTGTCCAGCCAGGCTTGGTTGAGCAGCGATTTCTTGTTGGTATCTTCAATTGTGACACCTTCAACACTGGTGGTGTATCGTGATGGATCAGGGACYGGTGGAACAAGGTCATCCTCATCCAGCTTCCGCATCGAGAGCAACGTTGTCTTTACGTGGGAGTTCTTCTTTCCTGCCATCACCTTGATCCCTTCGAACAGTTTGTCATACTGTTGTGAGCTCGATGTGTTGATAACGAGTCCCTTGAGTTCATCCTGGTTAAGGCCTGTGAATTTCTTGTCTCCATTTGGTATGGCTCCATCTGACCCACCGTTTCCTCTGTTTCGGTTCCTGTTGCGGCTCCGGCCTTGTTTGTTGTTGTTCGATTGGCCGTTGGTATTGCCGTTGTTGCTACCAACGTTCCCTTGGTCGTATGACTGWGTGTTCTTGGTTGGAATCATCTTGTTCCTGGAGTATTTGGAGGATCTGTAGTATCTACTCGACAAATGTATTTTTCTTGCTTGGAGGACAGATGGTCGACTCAACAAACTGCTTTATTATGAAGTGAAACTACTGTGGCGGTTTCTGTATCTTGGATCTTATTCTCACAGATATCGACCGTTTATTTAATTTCAATTATGTTACATTCAATAGCTTGGCTACGAAACCTTAAAGAATTGGTGGTTATAATCCTGTTGGTTAGATAATTGAAATTAAATAATGAGCAGATGGCTCCGAGCCACTCACAGGGGCTCCGGCAGCCAAATCAGCTGCATCACCCTCATCCCATCCTCTAATTGGTTTCATTGGCTTCTTCCTCCAATCCCATTGGAATATGGAGAACCACAGTGATATTTTGTGGTCGCACATTTATTGGATCCACCACGAGGTGCGGTATGTTATTGGGTATTGTTCAGCCCTTCTCATTGGCTAATACATTGGATTGTGCGCACCAATCTTGGCTGGCACGCGCACTGACGAGCTGTGTTCCAACATTTTTCCCTGCGATTAGCATCGGTCCGAAAGCAAAACCGCAACCATTTCGAACACCGCCATTTCAACCATCAGGATACAACAAGAAGCATATTATGATACCTTGCCGACTTGTTGATCGACGGAAGAGGAGAGGAAGGAAAGTGTTCCAGGGAACGTTGCCAATTGATCTACTGCTCGCCGTGTTACTGGCAGTCCTTGGGGTCGCAAACACAACAAAACATATTKTCGTCGATGGATTCGATTTGCAGGATCATCGTCTTTCCTATGGATCGCTTTTAAAAAGTAGAACTGTTGGTCTCGAATATAATTCTTCTAGCCAAAAGCTTCACAATCGTGTCCCCCAAACAGCCGCAGAGGATGATCAGCCATCCAAAGAAAAAGTAACAAATTATGCATTTTCTGTTCGGGGTGGAAGCAGGACTGTTACAAGGACAGCTATTGCAGTTTCACAACCCAAGCGGAGGTCCCAAATCGTTCCAATCATGGTATCACTCGTAATAGGGAGCTTTAGCGTGCTAGAAATTATCGAAAGTTTGCACAAGGAAGTTGAATCTGTGGTAGGACACGCGCACGGGATGTTTTTGTTGTCGCTGATTCGACTCACTCGCAGCGTTGCCATTCTGCAGACGCAGACTGAGGAATTGGCGGAAGCCGTGGAAGAACTCACGGAAGGCAAAGAGACGAAAGCAGGAAGCAGCAAGAAATCGTTCTTATCGTTTTGGAAACAAGCGTTGCTGAGATTTGTCGTGAGCCGGCATGTCGCCATAGCAGCCTGCGTGATGGCCAGTATCGCATCGATCGTAGAAGTCGTAGAAGAYCTCAAACCGGGAGCACACCATGGTGCCGTTTTTTTGGCATTGTCGGAATTGAACTATCAGGTTAATCGGTTTTCTCACATTGTGGATCATAGTAACGGTGGCAAGAAGAAGTCGGAGCCGAAAGGATTATTATTTTCTTTTCGTTCTATTGTGTTGGGGCCACTCTTGTTTTTGGCGGCAGCCGCCTTCGCAGCATTTGAAGTTTACGAAGACACGAGGCCAGGCGCACACCACGCAGTCGCAGTCTTGGCCCTAGCTGAGCTCATCGAAAATCTCGATCGATCAAAAGTACTGAGAAGGAAACGCCGTTTCATTTTGTTTGGGCCAAAGATGGCTTCTTAGACTGCTACAGAAAATGAGCCAACGGTCGGATCCGTGTTGAAATGTAATGAAACCAATCTTTATCGATGGCTTTTACGATGCATGTCAGTCCAATAAGGATCTAAATTAAATGTGGCATATTGTATTATCTCCTTAAAAGCGAAGGGAGAATAGAATAGAGATCACTAAAAGGTGCAATATGGATTGAAAAACCTAACATTCAATGATCTCGAATTGAGGGAGCCTGTATCACAAAATCCCTGTCCGGAACATGGTCAATTTGGTCAGGGGCTTGTTCTCGTTGCAATACATGGGGCCTCCGTACCGGCAACTGCGATTTGGAGCATTGCTCTTGGTCCCCCCCCCCCCGACAATGCCCATATAATTCAGGTTTTTCGCCGAGTTAACCACCGAGACTTCGTTGATCGTTGATACAACGTCATCGCCTTCGATTACCTTGCCTACCACCAGGTAGTTGTCCAAGAAGTCTGGGTTCGATGAGGCAGTGCTGACCGGAAAAATTGTGTAGCCGAAACCACTGTCGGAACCCTTTCGAACTGCAACGAGATATCTAGCGCTGTTGTTCAGCTTAAGGTAGTCGGCAGCGCTATTTGCGGTTGATACTTCGCCCCAGGTCGGGAACTCACGGGCGACAAACTTTCCGGACAAACTTCCAAAATCAATTCGCTGGTCCTTGACGATTCTCCAAATCTGAGCGTAATCGTAGTTGACTCCCTTGTCTTGGTTTTCCGTGCACGACCTATAAACTTTGTTGGCCTCGAGTTGCTCACGTTGAATCAAGAAGTCTTCCTTCAGGGGCTTACAGGGAGCTGCAAGTCCCGCAGAGGAATGCAAGCTCCTGAGTTTCTGGGTGCTTAAAGGGGCATCCTTTCCAAAGAGACCCAAGACGATGCGTTGGGTTTGCCCCAATTCGGCAGATGCCGAGGCGGAAAGACCCGAAATGTCGACAAATATTTTATCAGTAACCTCTCCGATGTTGTCCGTCATGGCATAGGCAGGAAAGACTCCCCCTGATGTGGCGAGAGCAGTTGCAGCGGCCGTGACTCCCAGGTGCTGTGGAACTCGAGACAGCCATTTTCTCCGTGAAAGTTGTTCGGTGATTCCTGGTGATTCAATTTCCAACAATGATAAAGAGCMGCCATTTGGTATCTCCTGGTCCCGTGATCCCAATATTGCTTCAAGAGCACCACATATACCTGATGTCGATGATGATGCCGGCGGAAGAAACGCGTCTGCAAAAAACGAGGAAGAGCAGATTAGCATCGCTGCAACGAACAAAATTGGAGGGGACAACGTCGCTCGTTCGGAAACGTTCCGATYCCTTCGAAGGCCCTTTCGCGTCATAATTATCGTTTGGTTGGTCTTCTGGTGTTGCTTTGATTGGGGYGAACTAGCTAAAATTGCAGTTGGTCATCAATCTAGCACTCATGTTTAGTTTGGCATCGAAGATTTGTAAACACTTAAACTGATTTGCATCCGCACAAATAGAAAACATGAACGGAAGATTCGATTTCAGTCACGGTTCAACAAGGACGTCAAGGTCCCGTTAGGATGATGGATACTGCTGGAAAAATTTCTTCTTCCTACTAGTTCTAGTAGCACTAAATAAATACTACTATACTACTATTAGTAGTTGCTGCAGTTGCAATAATAATTATCATTGTTGCTACTAGTACTATCACACAGTAAAAATGGATTATAATCTTATTTGGATAGTATCTACAGTGTCAACACACCACCACCTTTCATGTGATAATCTGCTGGTGGTGTGGTACTACTACGGTATACTACTAGTAATAGTAAGGAGATATTGTCGTTGAGCACTTTAGTAGTTGGTTCCTATTCTTCCCTGCATGTAGGTCCTAGTAGTAGTAGTAGTAGTAGTAGTAGTAGTAGTAGTAGTAGTAGTAGTAGTAGTAGTAGTAGTAGTAGTAGTAGTAGTAGTAGTAGTATTGGATCTACTACGACAGGAGGAGTTCTTCTTATGATGATTCTGTCCTTATGACATCCCTTTTCATGTAGTATTCTCATATCTTGTTTATCTAGTACTAATGTTAAGATGTCATCATCATGTAGTGTTCTGAAACTCCAATGTCACAATTGGATTTGATACTATACATGGTGTCATGGTGGCAGATRTCATGATGGATACTCTCAATGCTCTGTACTCTCATACCTTGGTGAGTAGTAGTGTAGTTATGAATATAGTACATAGTATGTAGTATAGGATGTGGTCTCTTACCCTACTATGTGTAGGTCCATTCCCAGGAGCTCATGATTAGCTCATGACTGGCTTCCTACTGTACTACTCTTTGCAACAACAACTACTAGCACTAGCAAATACTGCTTCTACCACTCATGTTACAGCACTACTACTATTGCTAGTAGTTCTACCAGTGTTGGTGCTGCTGGTGAGGACGAGAACAATCATTTCTTRTTTTTTCTTGTTAATGTTGCTGGTGGTGAGGACTTGCTGTTCTTTGGCAAGGAGGATTTCCTTATTCATAGTAGTAATGTCTCTTTCTCTGAATGGCATTTTTCTCCTCCACTCTCATGCAAGTGCAAGATGCAACCTACAATAGAAGAACTCTTTGCAACATGACAAGCCAAGGAACAACAGCATCATCATGCAACACTATGATACTAGGCAACAACTGGAGCAATGAAGTCAATGGGACAACACTGGTAAAGGCTGATGTGGCTAGYAAGTAGTACTAGGTAATATAACATGTGAAGAATATTTGCTAGTACTATGATAGCCCTGAGTTTCCAAGCAAGGATGTGATCTCAATTATAGCTTAAAAAAAACCTGTCAGCATCATATCATGCATATGACTAATACATATGATACATACATATTATTGATATATACTATACTACATACTGCAATCCACTCAATCCTACCATACTATCGATCCTCATGATTGACTTGACTTATTTGATTCACACACATCACTTCTTGATTCTCACTTTGATCAATTTTAGACTTTATGTTTTGTCAATTCTCAACAAGAGCATTGACTCACTTTTCTTTTAGCACTCAATTTACATTACTATTAGTAGATAGTCACACACCCCATACTACTACTACTACTAGTACTAGGTTATGACACCCTTCCAACAAAATTACCTTGACAATGGTAATTTTCAGGTGTTCTCTCTCCTTACTACATACAAGCAGCATAACTCTAATACAAACAACAGACTGCATCAAATCTCAACCATTGGCATTGCACAACCCCATGCATTGTGACTAAAACAACCTTATATTCTCACTCTTACACCAAGAACCAGCATACCACCATGCAATGCATACAATCAACTGCTGTATAAGCACAAACTCATGATCCCTGGGTACAGATGATATGGCAAGGAGAAATTACTACCACTAGTAGCACCCAGCAGCATTTACTATTTTSTTACCAGAATACTGGCTGCCACAGAACCAAGAAGCAAGATCAAATTCTAGAATACAGAGGAAAGGACTTGATAGTAAGCAAAACATTCAGTGTCATTGATAGATTTTTGGTGTTCTATTTTTGCATTATGAATTGCATGTTTGGAAGAACCATACTACTCATGAGAGAAAATGAAACAGAAGTCTTCCAAAACTACTAAGGAACAGATATTCTTTTGATAAAAAGAGTTGGAAGAAGGAAGGATGGACAAATATACTAGTAGGTAGAAACTTCTGTTAGTACTAGGAGGGATCTGTGCAGCAAGATTGAATCCCTTCTAGTACTAGTAGCAGCACATTGCAAACCAGAAACAGGAGAGGATTTAGAGTTAAACTTCAGGATAGTTTTCTAGCCAAAGATGGCATCATAGCCACTACTTTACATCCCATTAAATACTACAGAAATAGTGGTAGAAGAATACCTGTATAAAAAACAAATAGTATTGATAATTCATCAAAATACATTATTGCATCTGATAGTTGAAGTTATTCTGATGTTCTTTATAGCTTGCAAGAACTATAATTTTCAAAACAAATTTTTAAAATGCACACACTTACGCTTTGGTTCTGAAAATTATCAACTACATTTCCTACTGATTCCTACATAGTACTTATCTGACCAGYGCCTTGCTCTAGCATCTGACTGACTATTGTGACATCTCCTTTGGAAGGTGAAAATCTTCCTCCCTGGCCTTTATTCAAGCATTCTTCTACTAACCAAGATGCTGCCCCTCAGAGCAGCTACTAGGAGCATTTTCCCCTAGTCAGCAGAAGTAATGGCTCTGGCTAACATAGTGCCCCTCCTACTAGTTCACAAGGTTAAACATACTATTTAGGTTTTTTATTGTTCCAAGAACTTGTTCTGCATACATTCCTTCTTGATATCTTCCTTACTAGTAGTAGTATGATACTGCTAGCACTACTACTGGTGATCTATGGTGACTCCATTGCTTAATTTCTTTCCTTTGCTTCTTCTCCCCAAACAATGCAAGAGTTCCTTTTCCACCACTAGTAGTAGTACATTGTTTTGCATCATGTGACTTTAATGTTACCTTTCAATGACCAATGATGCTGGTCATTTTGCTGGTACAGAAGAAACAAAAAAAAACACAGCAATTACTAGTACTTCTAGTAGCAGCTAGGATTAGTAGTACAAGGGTGATAATTTCCATTCTTTGCAGTATGAGGCATCAATACAAGAATGGTAGTACTACTAGGATCATGAGCTTAAAAAACCTTTTCCTCTGCTGGTAGTAGTGTTTTGATTTGCACAATGTCAATTCCTTCATATACTTGTCAGCACTTGCAAGGAGGCTAATAGTACTACTATAACTTTTGTACTACTACTACTAGTAGTACTAGTACCATTAGAAGAAATGCATGGCTACTACTAGTTGCTAATAGTAGTACAAAGCCAACAGGCCAAGAAGAAGCTGTGATGCCATGTGAGGTTCCATTGTTCTTTCATTCCCTTTGTTTATCTCACTATGTCCTTGTTTTCCTATAAGTTCCTTGAAAAGTTAGCACAGCAGGCTATACACTAATTGTTGTCTACTAGTAGGCTTTATAGTCTTCCAAAGAATTGTGTGCAAGCAGGTGGCCATTTAAGCGCATTGGAAAACAAATGACTGCATATTTATTATTAGGAAGGTTGTTTAACAATTTCGTAAAAAATAAGGTTGACATCATCGCCGACCGATTCTCCGATTTGKTAATAAGGCAACCAAAGTCATCGTATCGATATTGAAGTTGAGCAATTGATCCCGGTTCGCATCCCTATCATCTTAAAAGCTGCATTGGAAAGGGAACATAGAAGAACTGATTCTCATCATTCAATTAGCGGTCAGTGTACTGGTACCGGTAGAGTAGGATGAAAGTAAATGAATTGTATGCAATATACAGAAAGTCTTCGAGTCGTACGTCTCATTTTATTTTCAACCTCTATGATTGCCCACAGGTTCCCCCACCGTATTCGTCATGCTTGCCATGCAAAGTAAACCAAACGTGGTGTTGTGAGGCTAAATCCCATACTGTTGTCGTTACTGTTCTCAAAATTGTACCTGAAGAGTATCATTGATGTGCCKGTAATATGCCTTGCAACGTCACGTATCACTCTTACTTATGGTTATTCTCATTGATTCAATCAAAACCAAATTCCATGACAAGTTATTTAGTTCTAGAAGTACAGGTCCCAGAAATTAGTATAATTGTACGGTTACTTCGTAGAGTACAATTGTATTGTTCCCTTACTTCGTAAAGATGTCCGACACGCACTATTATCTGGCTGTAGACCCGCTCTGTCAATCCAACCGCAACACGAGAAGGTAGACTGTTTTTTCGTTTTTTCGGTTTCAGCAAAAACACCGGATTGTGAAGGTGCGAATTTTCATTGTGATCCGGGGGACTTGTATTCTTCGTGACATCTTCACCCTGCTCCGATAACGAAACGGTTAAGCAAACAAAGTCAAAATTCACCGACGTAATACTACCGTGCTGGATTTCATTAAATCTACAAACCTACATCAAGATGGGAGGGATTACAGAGGAGCCTACCACTAAAATCATCAATAGCGATAGCGATAGCGACTGCAATAACGATGACGATGCTGGCTGCACGAAGCGCAGCGATGAAATCTTTAAGAAGACCCTGGCACATTCCCTACACCGACGAAAGGTTGCACTTGCGAAGCAACATAATGGGAAGAATACCGTTCGGTTTTCAACCGTCCGAATAAGAGAATACATGCTCTGTCTTGGTGACAATCCGTCGGTAACAAGGGGGGCACCCATCTCTTTAGACTGGGTTTACATAAGAGATAACTGCTACGAGCTGGAAGATTACGAACAAGGAAAGCATTCTCTCGACCGAAACAGTGACAGCGTCGCACTCGCGACGTCGACGTCGATTCCAGCAAAGCTTCTTCCTCTCGAACGTATCCACATCTTGAAGGAACGGGGATATTCCCGTTCTGAAATCAAGGATGCCATGGACAGGGCGCATAAGATCCGAGAGCAGCGGTTGTGGACTAAGCGCCATTGCGAACGGGTGGACCGCTTTCAAACTTTTGTTAGGGCGATGAGTTGTTTTTCGTTGTCGCAGGACGAACGAATAAAGTGTGTCGACGTAGAAACATGTTCCTCGACGGCGCTCAGCAGCAGTGATTTGTCTCTTGTACACGAGACAGATAAATCTCTACGAGAGCACAAAGCAAGATGGAAGCGCCAACCAAGGAATTCCCTTGATTTAATGACGAGCCAACGGAAGAAACTGCAACGAAATCACCTTTACAAACCTCGAAACTTGTTAAAGATGTTAAGATCTTGGCATGAAAAGCCACAGGAAACTGACTCCATCGATACAGCCCGCCACATGTCAGTGAGACTCGAAATRGACGGATCAACGTTGGTGATTCTGGGGGGTGAATGATGATGGAATGGATGGATCGTTATCAAAAGAATCATTGTCCACCGATATGAATAATCGCTATCAGTTCCTTCTACAATCATCTACCTATGCCCAATAGATGCACATATTGTTCGCTCTAAAGGACGTTTTCAACCTAGCCTTTGACGAAGTCGAGTTTCTCAGTCGACTGTTAGCTCTGAAGTCTCATGCTTGAAGAAAACAACATGGCTTTGAGAAGTTGTGGTTGGATGAGTAACTTCATCGTTGTTTATAATATTTTCGATTGGCAGGGATCCAAACGTTTGATGTTTACCAAAATACTTCATTACAAGGCTGGACACAGGCTGTCACGTCAGGGATCAATCTGTTGTCGGCGATGATGTGTTTTGTTGTTGCCCAGAATGTCTCATCGCTTGTCGATGGGATGTCATTGTTTTTGACTGTTGCCGACTCCATTTGATACCTTGTCCCGCATTGGCTGATAGAGACCAATTGTATGGAATATACAGATTTATACTCTAATGAATACTAGTTCACATTTATACTGCAATGAAGACAAGTCTATGATATCTGACATGTGCATGCTGATATGGACTACATGTGCATAACGATACAAATAGTTCTTGTGGGAATCCTMACATGCTAAATTAGCAGAAAACAGTTTCTAATCCCGTATTKGTATGGACAAAAACCAATATGAGGTATGCACAAAAACCCATACAAGAAGACCACCAAGCAGGAATAAGTGTAATCCCTAATATCACCTACTGCAACAGCGCAATAAACTGTATGCAAATGACAGTCTCATACTGCTACTGCTGCTCAGTTTGTTAATTTAATTTGAATTAGTATTTTATGCATGTATCAACACTACTGTTCTGCATCCATCGGGAGTGCCTCCACCAGTATCAACTCCATGAGGCTCTCTAGCTCTTCTTCAGAGTAGTTAGTAACAGCAGTACCAACTCTGYAGCTGCTGTTGCCGTTTGGTCCACCTTAACATAAATAATATGAGGGATTGGACAATGAGCCGCCTCTTTGGAGTCGCTGGCCTTCTCCTCCTCCTCTTGCTCTATTTGATGCAACAGATAGGAAATATAATGTAGTGACTAAAAAGACCAGTAGCAGGGACATTATTGATATGGGCTTGATGGTCAACAGAGGTGCCTTAGTGCCATTGTTGACACAAGAGGCACTTGATTGAGGCGCCTCCTCCTGTTTTAGTGSTGTTGTTTAGAACAACAGAGTCTTAATTTTGGCGGGCTGCACCTGCCTTTCAGTTGAGTCTTTCAAAGGACTGGGAAATTTTATTTGCTCTAAAAGTAGAGTATTTAGGACAGGGTGCTTTGACCAGCTCTGAATATGCTAAGTCTAGAGTCACATTCTCTAAATTTTTGGTCTGCCAGTATCAAATTTAGAGATTTTGGAATAAAGGGARTTACCCACTGCGTCTGACACATCGTCGTTGTTTTTTTCTCATTGACCAAGAAGTTCCCGCGTTGGTTGGATGATCGTCATTTTTTGTGCTCTCAAGTATTGTTCTTGATACGTRCTGYTGCGTTGCCGCGATGAATCACCATCATTATCGTCGCTACTATCAATCGATACATTCTTCTCTGTTCTGAGCTAGTCTGACACATTGTTCTAATTTTCTGAGTAATATTTTGTACACAGGGCCTGGGAAAAACTTCTTCGATGTCGAGTGTCGAGGATGACTGAAAACACGTAGGGTACTCGTAATGTACGTTAGAGSTACAACTTCGGTCAAACGTAAGCACTCAAAATTCAGGTCACGGAGAAGATTTTTTTTGCGATTTGAAAGAAGAACATGCGTCATGACGCGACAATTCTCTTCCCCAAGTGAAGAACACTGTCCAATCAATTCAAAAACATACAAATTTTAAAACCGTCGAAGACAAGTCGTCATAGGGAGATTATTGCCTTCAGGTATTGTAATCAATTAGAGTACAATGTTATCASTGATTTTTGTTTGTTTTGAGGACTATTCTAAATAAGTCCGATTCTTGGTTCGCCTTTGAAATTACGAAGTATTCGGCAGGTGTGATGCACCATGGACGGGACGACACATCACATACTTCTTCGATTTTTGTTGTGTCAGCATTTTTCGCCACACGACAACTACCTTTCTCTAGCGATTAAGTCACACCGAAAGTATTCTGTAGGGAAATATACTCTACATCAAACCAAGTACCCTACGATTGACAAGGAAATTGATGGCTGTCTCCGGTGAAGACACGACGTGGAAGCGTTGAAAAAGCGGGAATGCTTTTGAAACCCACGATTAAGTGACCTGTGGGTTTCGTCGTAAAGTTCTATTGTACCGGTACGTACGTGCCCATCACGAACAATMCCAACGACTCACTCAGCCAGGCTCCCTTTATATCGCTGGCGACATGCCTGATTCAGAGTTGGCGTTCTTCTTTTCCGATTCAAATCCATTGAGCGCCATTAATGTCGATGCAGSACCATCTATGAAAGCCACGACTAGTTTGATGGAAGAACGAGCTTCCTTGGGATTAATTATTCAATTCATATTACATTCTGCATCATCTTGCGTGATTTTGCCACGTTGCTGTGACATTTTTTTCTCAAGTCGTTGTACTCGTACTTAGTCKGTGGTTCTTTGAAGGGAAGAAACGTTGGAAAAAGCGTTCGAAAACTACCTCGCATCACAGCGAAACAACAATCGACAGTGATTTTCACACAATACGTCGAGATCACGACAAGCAAAGCGAGGACGACAATGGGTAGCAAGAAAGATCAGGATACTACCACGATTGGTACGAACGAGAGTTTGGTAGTTCTCCACGAAACTCTATCCCGCGCATTGGTAACTCCGAACAGCAGCAGCAACAACCTCCACGAAAAGGCTCTCCAAGAAAAACAAGAGGAAACACAGCGAAAGGCGCTATCGCCACGACCTCTCAAGAAACGCAAGATAAGCATCCAAGGCACAATGGCAACTCAAGTTTCGGCAACTCAAGTTTCGGAAGCGGTGGATGCCGGTGAGGACGAWGCTCTCATCCGACGGAAACAACTGGCAGCGAAACTACGTGCGAAAGGGGTCTGTAGTAAACTAGTTCTGAAGCCCTCGTCTTTTGCACGGACTATCTTCGTCAAAAACACACGCCAATACAGCAGCAGTCCTATCATCGAGCTCCCCCCCTTCTACGACCCCACGCCTGCTGATGTGGATATCCACCAGAATCATTCTCACAAACTTTATAACTACGTGAGGAAAGGGACAGACATGGAAGGTTTCAAGGAATTTGTGCGAGAACTCCGACGAAAATACAACAGCAGCAATACCTCTATGCAAGGCAACCAACCGTTTCGGTGTTGTAACAAATTTGGGGAGTCACTCATCCACCTGACCTGCAGGCGGGGTCGGACTGAAATGACTCGATTCCTGGTGGAAGAGCTTGTGGAGAACAACGCAGTGGCGGCTCGCCAAACACTGACGGTAAGGGACGACTGCCTCAAGACCCCGCTACAYGATGCATGCTGGACTCCTACCCCGAACTTTGAGCTGGTTGAACTCATTCTAAAGCACTGTCCAGAGCAGGTTCTTATGGCGGACATCCGGGGGAATACTCCCTTTGATTACATTCGCAAGGAAGATACCAACCTCTGGTTGAAGTTCTTGTGGCAGCGAAAGCATCTTCTCCGAGGAATTTCGACATCGACGACGATGACTCGAGATGCCACTCCTTCAAATGTAGCAATCCCATCGAACTAAATGTAGAACTGGGGAGACATTACGAGCTACTAACAATAGCCCAATAGATAAATAGATTATACTTAGATATTTMAAATCAAATACTGTTGACCTGYCATATATTCAAACGAACAAAATTCAAGCTCTTCAGCTTGTTCCTCCGCATTAGTAATGTGATCGGKTATGATAAGTCTCAGAAAGGAAGCGCGTGTTGTGTCTTCTGATCCAACCTTGGTCATAGTGAAAGGACTGAAGGCAATTCRGATTGACAGAAGTTGGGAAGTCCTACTAAATTAACACCAGCAAGATAGTTTCACGAAAAGCTCCTTGGGCGACCTAACATAGTTGGAATTGGCTACGCGAATCGCTTCTCTGAATCCTTTGTCCCATCATCGCCTCTCCTAGTAGGCTCTTGTCCACCATCGGGAARAAAGAAAGACTCTCCTGACACCTTTCGTTTTGGTGGCAGTTCACCACATTCTTGTGCTAGATTCTTTGCTCTTTGGTTCTGCAGCAGAAGAAAAGAAAACGACTCGAATTGAACTTTCCTTCAGAGGGACGAAATACGAAATACAGCAGAGCACTTCTGTCCGACTACCATTTCC